>JAXIVD010001244.1:0-90000 GCA_036785275.1 Cancer borealis | reverse complement strand
TGTGTGTGTGTGTGTGTGTGTGTGTGTGTGTGAAAGGTCACAACCTTACCCCTAGATCGGGCTAATGAGCTGCAAGCTCTTTCCGGGAGGGTAATGGCTGGCGATCACAAATCCAGCGCGTGATCATAACGACCATGGTGTATGAATAACACACACAACTGTACATTATGTCTCTACTCCCCGAATTTTAGTTTTGTTACCACGACCACTAACACTACTACTACTACTACTACTACTACTACTACTACTACTACTGCTGCTACTGCTACTACTACTACTACTACTACTACTACTACTACTACTACTAGTACTACTACTACTACTACTACTACTACTTTCACACCTGCCACCAGACCTCCATTTTTATCTGAACTATACTTGGTGTACTCCCCTTCTTCCTACCCAGGACTTGCATGTTGTTCTATTTTCTTTCTTTATCCATCAAAAATGTCCTGCCATACCTGTTATCATGGTCCCATCTGCTTTCATCTTTGCAAAGTCGTTTTGCCCTTATTCTATGCTCTCATAAGGCTATTTATACACATACGGGCCCATATAATTTTCTTATGATATCATCTTATCCTGAATATGCAATTATGCAGCTGGTGCCCTTCCTTAAAACTGCCTGGAACTTCACAGTTTGATCGTAGGAATTTTTTCTTTGTTTATTTTACATTTTTACTGTTTTATTGTGTGGGTTTTTTTTCTATTTTTTTCAGTCTTTACTTAATTTTGCCCCGCCAACTGATTAGCACCCTGCTGCAGCGCCACCCTGCTGCTCTGATTTTACAAAGGCTGACTTCTGCAACACAACTCAACAGTCGTCTTCAGCAACACTATCTTTTTTCAAATAACTTTGTACAATTCTCTTACTTTTTTTAACCCTTGCATCGCCAGCCCACACCTTCCTCACTGATCCCTTTTAATCTATGAATGTATTCATTTTATGTTGTCTATTCATTTGTTTGTTTATTCATTTATATTTTGGTGATCTATAGTTTAATTGTTGTTTCATATTTTGAGTGTTACACGTTTTTCACCATATGTTGAGATTCTATTTGATTTTAGTCTATAGTTTCATATTGTTTTACCTTGTATTTCAGACTTGCTTTAGATTATGTTTAATTTTAGTTGAATTTATCAATTCTAGTTTTCAATATGTTTTATGCTATATACAAAGTCCTTTTCATACCAATTAAGATTTGTTTAATATTGTTTATTATTCTTTTCAAGGTAACGTTACATCATGGTCATAATTATTTTGCAAGATAATCTGACTAAATTAGAATTGTGTTCCATTATTCCAAAGCAATTTTTTCATCTTAAGTATTATGTTATACCTAAGTTAAGAATGCACTGATATCTTAGTTTAAATGCCTTTTTTTTTGAGGTTTAAGGTTATTTTCCAAACAGGTTATGTTTTTTTTCAGATGATATTATATATCCTTGTTTAGGTTACTTCTCCCATTTCTAATCAAGTTTACTTCCCCTTCTAATTCCATCAGTTTTGGTTATAGGTTTCTCTCTTCACTCCTGATCAGTATTATTTTCCTTCCTTGTTTATGTTTGACGCCTGCAGAGTTTTCTCATCTGCCTTCAGCGGCGAAGACTCACGCCAGACCCATGTTACTATCAACACCCTGATGCTCAAGATGAAATATTGATTATTTACAGTTTTCAAGAATCATATGTAGTACATTTTCTTCCTTCCAACTCCAGCCCCATCCACCCTTCCACCCTTCCCACGCCGTATTCACTACACCCATATTTCCTTCCAACTAATGACCCACGGTCTTGCTGTAGTCATTCGAAGTAATGTTCAGAAGAAAAAATTAAGCGTTGCTTGTAATGCGAAGCAGGTATTCATCAAATGGCAGAGTTTAAAGTGTGTTTTGTATCAAGGTTTAGGGACAGACCGTTGGACGTGCCTTGTCGGGATTCGTGTAAACGTTGCCACCTGAGTCCCTGACCTCACCGAGTGTTCAGACTGTCAATGTTCGGTCATATATATTGTAACAGACTTAGGTGCATTAAAAAGCAATTAACATTATGGAAAAAATATTTTGTGGCGGAAAATCCCTGCTGCTGCCGCATGTCAAGATTGTGTGAAAGTCGTAAACTTGGTAACAAACTTTGCGAATTATTCACAAATCCTACATATAAATAAAGACTTGGATGAAGAGGGAACTCACCATCTGCCATTCAGTGTGATAACGTAACAATGAACAGGTGAACAAGGTCTTCTGGAATCATTGTTGATCGTGTATGCAAAAGTAAGTTCCTCCCGCGTGTTTGATGTGCCTGAGATCACCTTGTAACCTTCATGCTTTGCTTCTCATCACTAACCTCTGATCACTTGTTCGGTGCTAAATCGACTCTAAATCCACATGTTTAAATTTCAACATCTTTCCAGTCACTTTCTATTGATTGCAGACAGTATTAATATTTTTATTATTGCTATTATTTTATATTTTTTATTATTATTACTATGATTATTGTTATTATTACTATTCTTAGTATCATCATTATTATTATTATTATTATTATTATTATTATTATTATTATTATTATTATTATTATTATTACTATTATTATTATTATTATTATTATTATTATTATTATTATTTATTTTATTATTATTATTATTACTATTATTATTACTATTATTATTATTATTAATATCATTATTATTATTATTATTATTATTGTTGTTATTGTTATTATTATTATTATTATTATTATTGTTATTACTATAATCTTTATTATTATTATCATTATTATTATTATTATTATTATTATTATTATTATTATTATTATTATTATTACTACTACTATCATTATCATTATTTTTTTTTTATTATTATTATTGTTATCATTATTATTATTATTATTATTATTATTATTATTATTATTATTATTATTATTATTATTATTATGCAAAAGTGAATGCAGATGAGAAGTGAGATAGGAAGCTGACTGAAAATTTCTAAATAAATAAGGAAATTTAGTGGAAGGTGAGGAGGATATGGAAGGGAACATTATGGAGAGAAAAGAAAATGAATGCCGAAGATAGTGGGAAGTTGAATAAGATGGATGTTTTAAGAAAGAGCAGGGCAAAGTATTTCGAGAGATTGCTAAATGTAGACCAGAATAGTAAGTTTGAATAGCAGTTGGATGGAGGAAGGAATACATGTGGTAGGAGGGTTGAAAGGTTCAGGAATCACAAAGGAGGAGGTGCATGGAGATGAAAACAGAACAAGCTGCAAGTTGGGATGGATCTGCAATTAAATGTTAGGTTAGGTTAGTGGAACAACTGTTGGTGAGTGGTTAGGAAGATTGTTGAATGTATGTTTTATGAGTAGGTAAAGGTAGTAAATATGAGTGTAATAGTTGTAGAGGTAGAAGTGTATTGAGTGCTGTGAGTAAAGTGTATAGCAAGGTGCTAATTAAGATGATTAGAAGTGATATGCGATGTACATTGTTGTTTTAGAAGAGGGAGGGAATGCGTGGATCAGGTGTTTGCTGAGAGACAGATAGGTGAGTAATATTTAACGAAGGGTAAGGATGTGTTGTAGGCATTCATGCATTTAGAGAAAGTGTATGATGGAATTGATAGGATGGATTCTGAACTTGTTTGAGATTATATGGGATAAGTTGTAAATTGCTGAATGGAGTGAAAATTTTTTGTGAAAACTAGAGCCTGTTTTAGAAGGAAATAGCGTGAGTGAGTGGTTTGCTATTCAAATGGGGTCATGTCAGGGATGTGAGATGTCGCCTTGGTGGTTCGATATTTTTATGGATAGAGTTGTTAGAGAGGTAAATGCGAGAATGTTAGGTAGAGGTTTGAGTGTGGTAATGTTGAAGGTAGAGACTGGGAACTGAATCAATTGATGTTTATGGATGGTGCTGCACTTGCCGATGCAGAGGATAGGTTTGTTCTCCGCTCACCGTCGATAACAAAATGAGCG
Organism: Cancer borealis; assembly: GCA_036785275.1. Taxonomy (NCBI): domain Eukaryota; kingdom Metazoa; phylum Arthropoda; class Malacostraca; order Decapoda; family Cancridae; genus Cancer; species Cancer borealis. The sequence continues at coordinate 86,032 of JAXIVD010001244.1, read as the reverse complement.
TCACTTTTCATTACGTTTGAATGAAAAAACAAAGTTCTCATTATTTTCATGCTCGCCGTAGGAAGCATCGACTTGACAACTCACTAAAAGCACAATTATGTTAATGAGGAACTGTGTCACCATTGGGACCAGATACCAAACCATTCGTGAATCCGCGGCGAAAGATATCAACCGAACACCAAGACTACGATGATCCTAAGTCCAAGTCAACACAGCCAATTGACGAGAAGCGAACTGTCCGTCCGGTGGTTGGCGAGGTGTTAACACTGGGTCATACGTCTTCCTAATTCCTCTTCTCCCAGTCTCCTTCTCTTTCTCCTCCTTCTCCTTCTCCTTCTCCTTTTCCTTCTCCTTCTCCTTCTCCTTCTCCTTCTCCTTCTCCTCCTCCTCCTCCTCCTCCTCCTCCTCCTCCTCCTCCTCCTCCTCCTCCTCCTCCTCCTCCTCCTCCTCCTCCTCCTCCTCCTCCTCCTCCTCCTCCTCCTCCTCCTTCTGCCGGGTGTGCACCGTGTAGAGGTCAAGGGAAGAATCAAGTCAATCTTTTCACTTCCATTCAAGTACTTGATTGTGGTGTCGTGGTGTGTGAGTCAAGTGTAAGGAGGAGTCCCTGTGTGGCCTAATCAGTACCCAAGGTGTATACTAGGTCCACCCGCAGGCAGCATGAAGATTGTTGACTCAGTTCTTGGTGGGCTTGTATCAGCAGGCTTCCGGGTTCAGGGGTAGATAATGTCAGTATACATCAGCCTTTAGTCCAAAAATTACAGTATAAACATATACTATTTGTTATAGACTCATCTGTATTGTAAAAGTTTGTCATTTTCTGACGTTCCACCATCCCTTTGATTTGATGTCCTTTCACCCACACCTTCCCCCATTTACCCGCGAGTGACGTCATGGCAAGCTGCACGTGGGTAAACCTAGTGAATTATTGTACTTAAGCCTAGTTTTGCCTAAAATATGCTGTTCGATACACTATAGATTATCTGTAGGGTTTTTTTATTCCATTAGTTGCTTGAATCATAAAAAAAATCAACAAAAAGCGTTTGTAAAGTCACTTTAGACATTTTTTTTGGTATGAGTTCACTGGGTACCTTATTACCGCCCTCTTTACACCTTCCTGCCACACTCGGACATTCAGTCAGCCACAGCGATGCTTCCTTTGACCTTTACCAACAAACAGCTCGGTGCCGCTGTCCTTATCTATATAACTGCATCACACTCTCCAACTAGCAGCTTCCTCTTGTCAGTCAACATGTTTCCCGGTCCTTGTCTCATATATCTGCCAATGTAATTTTGGTTTACCCCTAATATTCCAGATCATTGGGATGACTGGCTGTTTCATTTGTATTTTACTTAATATGCATTTATTTTATTCTCAAGATGATATTTCTTTTCTATCCACACTTTCCCTTGGCCTTGACTCTCGGTTCGCCTTTCCCCGGAGTGCCGGTGAGGCCGCCGCTGCCAACCTTGGCGGCCGCCTCACCACCTTTGGCCTTGTTCGGAAATTTCTTTCCTGCAAATTCGCTGATGACTACCTGCTTTCCGCCATGACTTTCTTATATTCACGTCGCTCACGTTTTCTGTCACAGTCTTCTCTACCCTGCAGTTATGTAAATTTTATGCTTGATGATTATGAAAAAAAAATTTGTAATATATGTTTTCAATCGCTGGCAATGCTGCAGTCACCATTTCATATTTAAAGGAAGTGGTTCCTTAGAGAGGAATGAGCTTAATCAGATTGTTTGTCTTTTTTTAACCACTCATTTATGTCCTTTGGACAAAAAATAAATATCAACTATAAAAAATATAGTAAGCATTCCCTTTACTTTTCAAATCTGTTGTTTCATTTTAAAAATTGCCGTTGTCTGTTACCGCAGCCAGCGGCTCCTGACCCCTTGTCTTATTTGTTACAATCTGCAGGACGTTATCAATTACAACTGCCGGTCATTGGTGGCGTCCGTACCCTTTTTTGCCAATGCTGACCCTGGCTTCGTCTCAGAGGTCGTCACAAAACTTAAATACGAGGTCTTCTTGCCAGGTTGGTGTCCCTTAGGAAGCAGCACGAACACTTGTCTCAGTTTCCCGCCGCTGCACAGTCTGGCTTCCCCCGGCCGAGGAGAGGGAGGGGCCGTCAGACGAGGCAGGTCAGGGGCGCTGGGAAAGCTGGAGCACAAGGCCTCGGAGCCTCGGAGAATTATTATATGAAATACTAAGGTCTTGTTGGTACTTAATGTTCAATAGATTGATTAACCATAGCACGGTTTTAAGGAAAGCGGGTACAGTAATATCAAACATAACATTAAATTATGATTTAAAGGAAAGAACTATAACAAAAGAGGGTCAGGTTCAGTCATCGATACTCAGGGGAATGAGTCATCTTGCTTGAGGCCACCATGCACCAGCTTTCCATAGCAGCTCAACGATGCGGTCATTTCCGCTAAAAAAAAATCTTTACGGTCACATTTGGGAATTTATTGGTCAAGAAACTTTTCCATTGAAGTCCAAGTGAGCGGTGTGCGGCCCAGACTGTGCGGCACGGTTCCTCTCAGCCACACGCAAGTGCCAGGTGACCGGGCGCCTCCTCCCTTGTCCCCGCGGCAGTCCCTGGCCACGGGCAGGAGGCGGGAGGCGAGCAGAGCACCAGCAGCGCCCGTGGAAGGAGAAGGGAGGGGGCGCCCAGTACACAGCGGTGATTTTACTCCGAATACAGATACAGTGCAATTTCTTCCGTGTGGTCGGGACTCATCACTTGCCTTCATCCTAGTCTAGTATAGTCATAGGCAATAATACGTATTATAGTTTCTAATCTGAAGTTTTCAATCACCTCCCAGGACGTGATAAACTTCAACTGCAGGGCCTTAGTTGCTTCCGTGCCATTTTTTGCAAATGCTGATGCACGCTTTGTGACCGACGTGGTTACCAAACTGCGATACGAGGTGTACCAACCAGGTAGAGTAGTGGCTGAGAGCCACGCCGAGGACAGCGAGTGTAGCATCACGTAGAAAAGATGGCACAGAGCCACGGGCCACAAACGAACTTGATTATGTCTTCAAGTCAGTTTGTGTAATCTTTCTTGCCAATTAAAGTTAAAGTGATGAAGTAGTTCCTGTGCGCCCGTGGCTCGCACAGCAGCTCTAGCTGCCGTGTTGGCCGCTCGTTTGTAATGGAGTCAGTGTATTTCCCCTCCTTGTCGCACTGTCTGGAAGCAGCTAACTCCTGTGCTAAGGATAGGCCAGGACACCAGGGTGACTTAGCAAGTGCAGTAATCCTTGATTTATCACAGTAGCTTGTACCAAGTAGATCACTTTAACCCACTACTGCGAACACGTATGTTTAAAAAAAATATCCCATTTGTATTTAGATTTTTCTACACCTAAATTCCAAGAAATTATTCATACAAGTGTCTCAGCATTACACAAAGCTTTTGCTGATAAGACTCGGCCACAATTATTACAATGACAGTTTACTTGGTGTGTCACTCGCAACAGTTGCTTTCAACTCAATGCTTTGATAATTAGTAGCTTATACTGAGACACAATGTTTGACCCTCCCTGGGAGAGATCCGCCAGCAGCCTCTTAATGGTAGAGCCCACCTAGGTTGGTATCTTAGCATTGGCACTGGTCATTCCTCTGCCTGGTGTCTCACACTTCCTCTGCCTCTTGTTAATACTCTTCAAGAAGCTTTAAGCTCCCTGTCTATTTGCAAGTAATCTTAGCATGTTCTTTTGCATGATGTACTCTTCTAACTTGAATTCAGCTTTTTGAAGCCCAAGAGAGTATATATTGTCCAATATATCATGAATTTATTTACTCACTCTTAAACTTGCACTATCTTCAAAATCAGTTAAGCATGAATTTCAAAAATTTATTGATTTCTACTTCAGTCATGCAGTCTTGTACTTAACTACCACAGTTTCTCTTTCACCTGTTATTGCTACGTGCACAGAAGGGACCTGAAGGTTATGTGGTTCTTACCTTTCAAGCTTTAAACATTCTTAAAATTCCCTTAAGCATGACTATGAAGAATGACCATATTGATCAGTGCACTTGCTGTTAGGGGAAGCTAGGTCGTTAGCCTTAATGATCCCGCCTTCCCTGCTGCTGTCTTACCTTCATTATCCCGCCGGACAGGTGACATTATCATCAAGGAGGGCACCATTGGGAACAAGATGTACTTCATCCAGGAGGGCATTGTTGATATTGTTATGTCCAACGGAGATGTGGCAACCTCTCTCAGTGATGGTTCCTACTTTGGTGAAATTTGCCTCCTGACCAATGCAAGACGAACGGCCTCTGTGCGGGCAGAGACCTATTGTAATCTGTTTAGTCTGAGCGTGGAGCATTTCAACACTGTTCTGGACTCCTATCCGCTCATGCGGCGGACCATGGAGAGTGTAGCGGCGGAAAGGTGATTTTTCACTGTGGTTAAACAAATGTATAAATGTTATCATGTATAAATGTTATCATGTGGAATTATGTGGTATGTAGGAATTTGGTGATATGCATTAAAGTAATATATCATATGCCGGTGTAACTAACATTACCTTCGTTGGCAGGTTAAACAAGATTGGAAAAAATCCATCCATAGTTAGCAACAGAGAAGATCTAACCAATGATTGCAAGACAGTCAATGCAATCGTGAATGCATTAGCATCCGTGGCGTCGACGGAGCAGTGCGACGGAGGGACCAGCTCTGAGGAGTCCATGATGGGCCATGACGGCTCTAGTACGAAGGGACGACATCACCACCACAATCTGCTCGATCTCGGCTCTATCGGGAAGGCTCTCGCTAAGGGTCATTTACCGAGGCCGAAAAGTGAGAACAACTTCGCCCTCTCTCTAGATAGTCCTTCTCCTCTCAGTCGCAACCGCCCTTCCTTTCACAAGTCCGATACTTTCCATAAAGATACTTCGTTCCAATAGCAGGGGGCCCCCGCCCATGCACTTATGCTCGTGGGCGCTACAGCCGATCTTTTTTGTACTATCATGAAACACGGGGAGAGACCAAGTGACCTGCACCAACAAGTAACAAAAACAAACTCAAACTTCCAAGCACATAGTGAACAATCTTTGTGATTTGTAATAATAGTGATTATATTGTAGGTAAAAAAAAACTGTTAGTTGTTTATTAGGTGCTCAATCCATGAGAACCTCTGCTGGTGAGTAGTGCGTTGACAACCCCCCTTCCCGGTGCATAGCAAGGACACGCGTACACGCTAACAAGTAACCAATCACGACAAGCTTCTGCCACACCTGAACTATCTAACAGTAAGAGGGACACTATTGTTGTGTTGTTATTGCTTCAGAGGATTATCTGTTATTATGAGATGGTGCCAAAGTCCAAGGAGATCTGGCCTTTTAAGTGGTGGTTGAGTATGTGTTCCTGACGTACATCTGCTAAAGATAGAAAAGCAATAATATTACGTAATCAAAGCGCATTCATGTTGAGTGCAGGAAAGGCATGACATGGGTACAACATATCTACTTGGGGTGATAAATGTGTTGCTATATGTTGACCTTTTGTAAAGTTTTACATAATATTATAAATTTTTTGAACAGTGTTAGAAAGGCTTTGGGTATTACGGCCATGACGCGTTACTGTTGTAAACTGGAGTTTTTATATCAAGAGAGTCTTATTAAAATCTAGTCATAAGGTCCCTGCAGCCTAGCTGTGTGGTGCCCATGTATGCTGTTTGGAGTTCATGCATGGTATAGAGCTCATTAAGCCTATACTGAGCTCGTTTATGCTGTATAAAGCTCTCAAGCCTTTACTGAGCTCATTTTGCTGTAAAAGAGCTCACAAGCCTGTCTTGAGCCCTTTTCGTGCTATATAGAGCTTATGTAAGCTGTATAAAGCTCATGTATGCTATATAAAGCTCATATATGCATTATATAGCTCATATAGGCAGCATATGACTTATGTATACTGTATGAAACTCATACGTATATGAAGCTCATGTATCCTATATTGAGCTCCTGTATGGTGTATAGACCTCGTGTGTGCTGTATAAAGGATTTGTATGCTAAATAGAGCTCAGCATTTACTGCAGATGAGTACATGCCTTCATGCACGTGAAGGACTAGGGCGGTCAGGAACAATAGACACCCGGACGCTGGAGTAAGCTGCTTGCGAGGGGGCGTTGTCGGCCCCATCTGTGATTGATGCAACACTTCATCTCGCCATCCCGCCGCTGCCACCACTGATGCTCCTCCGTGACTCGTACAACGCTCATAGTGGACACTGAAAAGCCTACCAATATTCCTAATCCCTCAATATAATAATATTAATAGTAATAATAATAATAATAATAATAATAATAATAATAATAATAATAATGATAAAGTCTTAATATAGTTTTTAATGTTATATAGAGATATTTTCAAAATCACTTATGTTTCTTAATACTTTTTCTTTGTATATCTGATAAATGATGTAAATATTAAAAATTTTCTACTGTAAATACAATTGCATAATGGTGAAGTTCTCGAGTCAGGGATTATTAGAAAATATTGGTACTAACATTTCTTGTGTACTACAGTTGTGCAGCATCGTGTTCAGTGGTGCAGGCAACGTCATCTCCCATACTTCACACACATTCTCAGTGATACATCTTCATGGTATCATATTCATGCCAATTCAAGAGTTTATTTTCGCTCGTCAGTGAGGATAGTAAAATATGCAATAATTAATGTCCACATGTAGAACCATAAGCTCAACTAGGGGCCCTAGGGAGGTAGTGCTAATTTTGACATTGCTATCTAGCCTAGACCAAAGCTCACTTCTTGCAGCCACACCAGAAAGATAAATTAAATAAATGAGCACTCCAGTCGTGCTTAAAAATCCCCATAGACATTATTGTGAAAGTGCTTCTTGTAGGTTAACTTGTTGAGGTCATGTTTTCTGTGTGAATGTTAATAGCAAGTAGCCAGTTTGTCATCCAGAGCTCCTCTTGAGTGCGCCACCCAAACATTGAAGCTGCAGCACAAGGAAAAAAAAGCAGTGTGATTTTTATATATTTTTTTTTGTTTCCTCTCACTTGCCATTGTAGTGATCACGTAGTCAAAGTGCCTCAAGTACTGAAGCTGTAGAGTTTAATCTTCTCAGCATCCTCTCCACAGCCTCTCTCATCAGTCATGCTAATGGCAGATTGGGTACGAATTTCCATGGCAACCACAATAGTTTTTAATGATTACGTGAAGTTTTGTTTTAAAGCGTCACTCCCACACCCACAGCACGGCCACACCCACCGTCCCTTCTTCAGTCACTTCGTCACAAGTACATCAACTTGAATTTTTCAGCCTTTTGTTGGTTAGTCATGGATATTCTGCCTCAAATAGATATATTGCACATTGTTTTAGATGAAAATTATAAATATCGAAAACTGTAAATTTGTTAACGCCATCGCATTATTTTTGAGAAGCATGCGTATGCAGTATATATAATCTTTATTTGAATTGTTGATAATTTCACACATTAAGTGTCGGCAAGGTTAGGGTATGATAAGCTATCCTTCCATTTTTATGATAATCATATATTTCAACAGGTATTATTTTAGCTCCCTACAAACAGTAATAAGCTTAATACAGACATAATAGAGTTGCATAATGTACAACTGCATAAGGTAACCAATAGAGGGTATTATAATAGCAAGGAGAGTTACGTTTATTTTCCTGTCAATATTTTGTAGATTACTTTGGCCACAATTGTTCTGGGATGCAATGTTCTTGAAAGCAGGTCAAAACTGCACGGAGGCAAGGCACTTTCTTGCCGCCTACGTCTATTTTAAATCTCAAGAACGCCAGCCATCCCAAGGCGGGGGACGTCCCACCACCCCTTCGCCAAAGGCCGCCCCTCCCCTACTTCACGCCCAGCAGCCGCGACCCCTACCCCCACCCCCACCCTCACCCCTCAACCCCATATTGTTATTGTTGATTTCCTTCCTATCTTACTGCATGTGATATGTGGTATGACGAGGTTTCCAGTTCAAACCTAGGTATTCATTTTTAATCCAAAGAAAAATATTTCATATGCAAGATAAAATTGTTCAAATTGTGCTACAATCATGTAAATTAACAAAAATGTTGTTATTAGTTTGTTATGGGAGACCACACCAGACTTGAAGCAGTGAGTGGTACCTCTTGTGGGCGTTGATATATTGGTGAAGACAATGGAAGGCTTCTTTGTATGTGTGCTTATCTAGCAAGACTTTCTCAATCAAAATTTATACCACATACACATCTTATCATGCTAATATTGAAGTGACACTACAAATTATAGTCAAAGTTTTCTAAGAAATAATTTCATTCAACCAAATTACAGATATAATTATATTTTGTTCTTTCAAATATCTTGAAAAATAATGAAGCGGCATTAATCAGAGGAGTTTCGTATCTTAATAGTAAAGTTTATTTAGGTTAGCATACTAACTTTTTTTTCCTGGCCATTTGTTAATCATTGTTTCCCTTTTGCCTCGATGCCTCCGTGAACTGGTGTTGGAGTGTCGTACACCTGGCAAGGGAATGAGTCAAGTGTCCATTGACCAATTATCAATTTTTCACCGCTTTTTTTTATCAAGTGGGAAATTGTGTTATCTTTGTATGAGGCCATTAAATTGTTTGTACACATTGGGGAAATATTTTTAATATACCTCCACCACGAAATATTAAAAAAGTAGTATGCGTTTTTCTGGTGATATGATATACATGGAAACATATCAATAACAAGTTTATTGTGATAAAACATAAATTAATATATTTTTGTTTTAAACAAGAGGAATATAACAATGAGGACACCAAAATCTTTCCAGCTTTGGATAAAATAAACACTTTTTTCCACTTGGCATCTCAATGGCCGGAGACTTGTGGTAATTGGAATAGAACACAAGACGGCACCGCTCACTGCATCCATTCAGTGTTGTTTGTCATGTGTGTTGATAGTCATCCGATAGATCAGAGAGGGTTTAGTCTAACCAGTGACGGTTTGATGAAGATTACTTTCGTTATACACCAAATGCTTAAACAAGGTAATTTATGTCTTTTATATAATTATAATTTTTTAATGCTAACTTATGTGCTAGCATATTGCTAGTTTATGTAAATAATTTACATTATGCAGAGGTTATTAGTTAAGTGTGGTTTCATTTTCTCCTGTGTGGTGGTATGAGTGTCTCGGGTCGAGCTGAACCTTAAACCTTCATTCAACCTGACTACAGTTAACGTTGCTGGCCAAGTGATGGGATTATTTCTTAATTTATTGTATTCGTAATGAAATAGGATGATAATGTTGTATATAAAATTCACTAAACTAAACACTATTTTCCAAAATTAAGATAAGTGTCTAGACTTCTGACAAATGTGAAGTAATATGAAACAACTGGGAACTATTTGTTAAACCCCAGCCGTCGAAGCAGTCCGTCTCTTGGAGTTCCATGCAGCAGAGAACCGTTTGTTTCAGTGCAGGTGAAGCCTAACAAAGAGTACGTTGAGTCTTCTCCCCGGGTAAGTCACGTTGCTGCGCAGGGTAAGCATAAACTGCCTCCGAAATATATTTCGGAGGCCCCAGCATAACCGTCACTAGGGAGGTTCGATGGAAACACTAAAGTCAACACCGTGTTTGATGCCATTTTATTGTTACTGCGAATTTTCAGGAATCTGCAAATTCCTTGAACTCTATACTTCGACAAAGTAAGCACAGTGACGATGTGAAATGTGTCAGCATTGTTTTGCATTAAAAACGTGTATAACGCATTTTCTGGAGGTTGTTTCTCTTGTAATGAAGATGGACTATGTAACAAAGCTTGATGCAGATGGTGGCCACTACCCGTCTCCCATCAGTTGTCTAATAAACAGTAGCCTATATAGGCACGTAGAGGCCCTTGAGTTAAAACGAGATATCTAACCTAAACTAACCATCCATTATTAAAAAGAAACTTATTAATTGTTGATATAGAGTCAAACTCAGAATTAAGTATGCTTTATGGTTGTATCACTTTTGTAATTCAAGCTTCACATGGACAGGAAATCATCCAAGAAAGGGCAACACTCTGTACTAGATACTTATGATATGGAGTCTTGAGTTGGAGCGGAGGTTGTGGGTACATTTGCATGCGTAATCGATTGACGGGAGAGAATGTGGTGACAACAGACACTGAATAGTGTTTTTGTCTTTTTACTGAATGATTATGCTCCTTGACCCTGATACTCCTACCTCCACCACCGTCTGTACTCCTGCCCCTCCCTCTCCACGCCCTCAGCGCTCCCACTCTACTAAACGACAACACCACTCTGAAGCTTTGGTCTCCTCTCCCCCACCAACCCCCTCTCCTGCTCCCGCCTTGACCTCTTCACCCCCTCTCCACCTCTCAAAAAGAACTCGCCCTGCATCTTCCTCGCCCGCTCCTTCCGAGGGTGATAACCTCGATGCCATCATCGCGTTCATAAAGAACACGGCTCCATTGTCCTCTTTTCCTACCTCCTTATCCTCTCCCCCGGCCCCTCCTATCCAGGTCGTGGGTTCTGTTCACCCACCTCCCAAGCACCTCCCTCCTACTCCGACTCCCCCTCCTCCACCTTCCTCCTCTGCTGTCTCTCCTCCTCAATCCCTCCTCCAGCCCCCCTCTCCCCCCTCTGCCCCCGGCGCTCCGCCCTCTCCCCCTTCCCCGCTTTACTCTCCCATCCCCTCCTCGTCTTATCCCGCCTGTTCTTCGGTGCAGCCCCCTTCGTCTGCCCCTCCTCCACCTTCCTCTGCTACCCGATATCCCCTCTCTCTCCCACTACCACCTGGCTACTCCCTCACCGATCTCCTCTCTCAACCTTCCCCCTCTCCCCCTACCTCATCCGCTCCTGACCCCCTTCCTTCTTCGAACGCTCCTCCCTCACCCTCCCCCATTCCGAGCCTTATCCCCTACTGATCATGTCTGTTCTTCAGTGGAATATTCGTGGTTTTCGTGCCCATCGACAGGATCTTCGCCAACTCATTTCCTCTTATACCCCCATGGTCCTATGCGTTCAAGAAACGTTCCTTACTAACCCCCTGCGAACGCTCCTCCTTCATCTTCCCCCATTCCGAGTCTTATTCCCAACTGATCATGTCTGTTCTTCAGTGGAATATATCCTTTCTCCGTGCTGCTAACGCTCTTCATCTAATCTAACCCCTACCCGATCCTCCCCCCCACCTAGCCATGCTACCCAACCCTACTACCTGACCCTACTACCCCAATAATGCCATATGGCCTTAGTTTCCTGGCACATTCTCCCCCCCCCCCCCCACATTACAATTACAATGAATGATTATGCACGCAGCCATCATTTTCATCTCTACTACACTCACTATCAAGGTGGGTGTACTTGAAGCCAGGTGTTGACGGCAGATTCCACCTGGTGCGTGGACATATGTTTGAAGTCACGTTGACCGTGAAAATTTTTCGCACTACCGCTGTGGCACACGTGAAGGCCCTCTGGCACGTACTCTACTGTATGGGTCTTCGGAAATTCGAGGAGTCGTCAAACACTACCACTCTCGTAATGTGCTCATTCCTCCTCCAAGGGACCCGAAGGTCGGCAAGGTGTGGAGTGTATTGCAACCGAGCCTTGTACAACATTGCAACACTCTAGTGCTGTCAGCTGTCGAATAGTAAGTGGGGAGCATCCTGCTGCATGTTACGCGGAAGTAACTGCCGCTGCTACTGTTGCTGTTGCTGTCAATGCTCCAGGTGCTGTTACTGGTTATGGTGGGTTTTTTCTTATGCTAATGGAGAACCAGCCAATAAAAGACATTATTAAAATAGTTCACTATAGATTGCCGGGTGCCTGTAGAAGAAAAAAGTAATACAAAAATAGGGAGGCCAAATTAGGGTTGCAGGTGTCTTGATACTCCTCTCTCAAATGAGTTTCAGTCGTAGGAAGATAGAACTACAGATTCAGGTAGAGAGTTCCAGAGTTTACCAGTAGAAGGGAAAAAAAGTTAGATACTGGTTAGCTCTTGCATAACGTGGATGGACAGAATAGGGATAAGAATGAGTAGAAAATTGAGTGCGACAAGGCCACAGGATTGGGGGAAGCATGCAGTTAGCAACTTCAGAAGAGCAGTTAACATGAAAATAACACTAGAAGATAGCAAGAGATGCAACACTGTGACGGAGTGTAAGAGATTGAAGAAAGTCAGTAAGAGGAGCGAAGTCATTAAGACGAAAAGCTTTTGACTCAACCTTGTTTCGCAACTTTGCATGTGTGGAGCTCCTCCATACGTGAGAAGCGTACTCCATACAGGGACGGATAAAGCTCCTGTACAGAGTCAGCAACTGGTAGAGGGAGAAAAACTGGTGGAGACGACACAGGACACACTTCTTGGAATCTTGAAATCTCCAATTATGGAGATCTCAGCAAAAGTAAAGTGAGTTAAGATTTACTCCACTTTGGAAGTCAAATACTCAAAGAATTTTACATAGTCAGAGGAGTTAGGAGAGTTATAAACAGCACATAAGAATTTTGTGGTAAAATGACAGTTAAGTCTAAGCCAGATGATAGAAAAATCAGAAGATTCGAGGGTGTGAGCACGAGAGCAAGTTATATTACCATTACGTACGTAGACGCAATAGCCAGCTTCAGATCGCAAATGAGAATAAAGAAAGTAAGAGGGAACAGATTTGGGGCTGCTGTCAGTAGCCTCAGACAACTAGGTCACTGTGAGGAAAAGAAGATGAGGTTCCACAGAGTGAAACTTAGATCTAAGACCGCGAATGTTGCAGAAATTGATGTAGAAAATGTTAGAGATATCATCAAGAGAGCAGTCCCTGTATGGGACATTTTTGGTCGTCCCTCAGATAGGGAGTTGCTGTGGCTGCCCAGGTTGGTGTCGCTGTAACTGACTGCTGGCGTCGTCGTCGTCGTCGTCGTCGTCGTCGTCGTCGTCGTCGTCGTCGTCTCTCTCTCTCTCTCTCTCTCTCTCTCTCTCTCTCTCTCTCTCTCTCTCTCTCTCTCTCTCTCTCTCTCTCTCTCTTCTCTGTCAGCATCATAGAGAACCCTTTTGGTTGTGTCTTGAATCAAGACAAACCAAACGCAAGGAAGAAGAGTTTGATATCAATTTTTTTCTTCAAGTGGAAGCAAACGTTATATAGCGCTTGCTTCCACTTGAAAAAAATTTGCCTAGTCATCGTAAAATTTTTGCTTGTCATCGCGTCAGAATGCCGCTACTGAAAACGCCTTTATATAAGTAGTACAACTAGGTAAATACAACTAAATAAATACAACTAGGTAAACACACACACACACACACACACACACACACACACACACACACACACACACACACACACACACACACACACACTGGATACATAAATAATCCAGCGTCCTAGATGTCAGCCTCCATTTGCCGCCGTCTCCGCCTCGGCTTCACAACACACACAACACTCAGGACTCACCCTTGGGCCTTGATCAGGGTTCCCAGTGACAGTACGAAAGTACCATTTTGATAGTCTTGAAGGTACCGGTACGTTTCTACGACGCTAGACTAAAATAATACGAAATTGAAATTATTGTTTTATCAACCCTAAATCAAGTGGGGGAATCAATGAGCCAATATCAGGGTTGTATAATTGCCTGTATTCATGTCTTAGGCGGCGGACTAGAAAGTTTACCGTGGTGATTCTACCAGAACTTCCGGCAAGTAGTAAGGCACGTAGACTCAGAACAGAACATAGAACATGCTCACCAATGGCCCACACAATGAACTGGGCTACGTTTTTGCCATACAGAGTATGTCGGTTGGGTCACATTTTTGGCCATATAGAGCTTTTCTTGATTCACATCTAATGGCGAATAAGTGAACAACTATTTGTTATTATTAATAAACAGCCATACGTTAGTATACTATAATGCTATAGACGGGCCCTGTATTATTTTTTCTTCAGATAATAGATAAAAGACGATGACGCGGGGGTCATGCCATTTCAGACAAAATTGGTTTCTAGGAAGTGATTTCTTAGATCATATGTGTGTTTGGCGAAATATATTTGCTCGTTTCATTGGTAATTCTTATAAGAGAGAACCGTAGGACGTCGATGCCAGGCGTAAGATATATTGTCTTAAATTTAATTATGATTATCAAGGATTTCATAATATGTAGTAATTTCTTCAATATAAAGTGTATTTTATAAAAAATAGTAATGGATACTTTATTTTCTGTCATGTGGTACTTTTTCTCCTTGCGTTGGTAATGGTACGATTTTGTTTTCCCAACTGGGAACACTGGCCTTGGTCTTTACCCATCCGGCGACCGGCATCCACTTTCCACCTGTTAAGTGCCCAGTGGGCCAGTAACCAAATCCAATCCATCACCTAGCTGACTAAGTCCAGTTAGTCCACTGTCGCAGTCTCAGCAGCAGTAAGCGTTCACCCTTCTTCTTCAAGACAAACAGCTATCATCCTCACAGGACTTCACCAACGCTCGCAGAATTTCACTAGCATCCAGGATCATCGTAGCAGCCATGACCAAGTTAGTTTGTTACAAAGTTGTAATTAGGATTTGTTGGCTGTTTTTAGGCCTAGTTTAGTGTCGGCTGTGCTAGTGTTGTGCTATATGGTAATAATAGAAAGTGTGGTGATCAGAGAGAGAGAGAGAGAGAGAGAGAGAGAGACGATAGGTGGAAATAGGTACAAGCTAGAAAAATTTAGATTCAGGACAGACCTAGATAGATATTGGTTCATTAACATTGAATAAATTAATCAGACTTTTGTGGCAATTTTTTTTTTTTTTTTAAGTTATTGGGGGAGGAAAAATAAAAGTAAAATTTTACACCTTCACCATAATGGCGTAGGTTTACGAAATAAAATGGTGCCCGCATTTCGTCCAACTGCCTATTTTTGGTCGTAGAGAACATTTGATAGCTTCTATATTAACCTAACCTAAATCAATCAAACCTTCATCTACATTGACAAATAACAGAACCTTGTTCAAACCAAACTAAACTTTACTTTTCGAAGAGGTCTCACAGAAAACATTGAATATCTCGCAAACTAAGAATTTGCGACGGAAATGTAATTATGAAAACTAGTATTTCTTTACAACTATTGCTCCACCTCTTTCTTTTTTCTCTTTCCCTACATACTATACTAAAGTGTACTCAACACATAAGTGAAGGTTTCAGGCGGCGGTCACCATTATTTACCTCGCAAAACGTCTTTGAAGTTATGTTAGGTTAAGGTTGTTAGGTTAGGTTAAGGTTACGTTATGATTAGGTTAAGTTAAAGCGCGGTCACACGAGCAATTATCTCGGAAAAATTCTAACGAGATTCAAAGTCGGCTGCATTTCATGGGAAGCTCGGCGGAATTCCCGGGAAAATCTCGGCTACCAGCAGGTCAGTTCTTTTCTCCCGAGGTCGGCTTGTGGTCACAAGAAGAAGAAGAAACCGTCGGCTGAATGACTCAGTAGCTAACCACGGTCTCCTTTTCCATTATCACAATGAATTCTACGAAGCTGGAGAAGCTTGCCTGGACACGGGAGTGGGTATGTGTTGGATAATTGTTAAGAATGTAGGATACAGAGGACAGTATTCAAATTGTCACACTTCAGTAGCAGCTGAATTTAAATCACTGGTTCTGTTTATTCCCTAGCTAATTTTTTTTCCCTTTAATTATACAGGTATCGTCGTATGTGACGTTGGTGCCAACATTTTCTTTATCACCTGATGACACCTTGACAGAGGAGGAAGGGTCTCCTCTTCTCACTACACCGGAGCCACAGGTGGCAGATTGAGACTGCGTCCTCTGAAGTGTTGAACTCACTGTCACCTGTATGTAGTAGTGTACCAGAGGCTACACACCTGCCACATGGATACGGCCCACAGCCATCTCTTGGAGCCAGCAGTGTTGTGGGTGGTGCTCCAGACCTCCAAAATTTTTCAGCGAGGTCCACGACAACAAAAAAATGAAAGAGGCCATCAAGTGGTAGCTCAGGTATTAGCTTTTGTGTGGAGAGCTTTCAAAGCTATATTACGAAAAAAACAGTCAGTGTCTGTTGAGGCTTGAAGCATGGGAAGCCTTGTGGAAGCAACAATTGACAAACTCCCATATAGAAAGCAAATATGGTTCATGCAAAAGGTTATGAAACTAATTGCAGAAGCCAATGATATGCCATCTGAAAATGAGTGAAAGCTCACTGTATTCTTGCCATGTCTACTGCTATGTATGTCATATTTATTAAAATTTGTTGGCACAAAGACTTTAAATGACAGATTTCCTCATGCATGAGATACAAATTTTGATCAAATTTCTATCAATTTATTGACATACATACATGCCTTTAAGTTTTTATCTTAGTACGTATCTCCAGTGTCCTGCTTCACCAGGTGGCCCCCATGGAAATGCTGGGTCATGATGCATAGCAGTAGGTATACTTGATCTGAACATATTTTACAAGTAAACAATATATTTTCCTCTAAAAGTTGCAAGTACGTACATTGGAGAACAAAGGGATGGCATGAGCCTCGAATCACAGCTGCCTCTATAAAAATCCTGCTTACACCACCACGAGCAAGAGCCACCCATCATAGCCCTCAAATGTATCTCAGGCCTTACCATCTGTGCCCTAGAGATGATACTACCTACAGACACTATTCGCCTGATTAAAAAAATAAACATACATTTACTGGGAATTCTGCAACATATCTGAGGTGTTGTCATGCCTATTGCAGTACTGCAGTGTACTTAAGAAAATTTTGAAGGCATTTGCAATGTTAGGTTCGGTTCAGCTAAGCTCGGTTATATAAGATTTTTACATTTTATTACCTAAATCCAGACAAAAATCTAAGGTTGAGAACCCTAACTTTGGGTGATAAAATGTAAAAGTCTTGTATAACCGAACCTAGCCATAACATAATCTAACAACCTTAACTTAACATAACATAACCAATATAACATAATTTGAAAGACGTTTTGCGAGGTAAATAATGGTGACCGCCGCCTGAAACCTTCACAGATGTGTTGAGTACCCTGTGTATAGTATGTAGGTTAAGAGAAGAAAAAAAAAGTGGAGCAGTAGTTGTAAAGAAATACCAGAAAACCTCAAAATACATCAGGTAATTCAAAGATATAATCCTGAATTATCTAGAGCGTTCTGGTGAAGATGTAAAGTAACACCATAAATAATAATAATGGCTGCATGGCATGACAAACAAACAAACATCAGATTAATTAGTTTGGTAAAATTTTACTTCACCAGAATTTTTTTTTTTTTCTATATCATATACCGTTGGCGTCAGTAGGCTTTTATGGAGACACAAATGGACTTGCCTCTTGCCTGTTATTTGGCATGGGTTTTTTAGATTTTATAGTGACGCCTCAAATTATGTACGTTCTCTCTTGAATATGTTGAGAACTAGAGAGGCTAATTACTGCTAAAGCCTCAGATGCATATAAACATTATAAGCCCCATCTGAAGACAGTATGGCAGCAATTTGGGTAGTGTTTGGCCACTCAGAAGTAATATCAAATAATGAAAAGTGGCCCCGGGATCCTAGGCTCACATACCCGAGCACTAGACCACTGTACCACCGCCTCCCCAGAATGCACTTCGATATAAATAATACTTTTCGTATAGATTTTTATCCATTTCGAATGATTTTGACATTAATCTCTGTCGCAAAAGCATATAGATAATATATCCTTATCATCCCAACAAGCTTGCGGACTTGTGGGGTTGTTGGGTGGGAAAGACGAAATACAATGATTTACGCTAAGAATAGGGTGCTAGAATCACTAACATAAGCTAACAACGACCAATTGTCAAACGCGCAATGCACTGATGATCACAAAACCTGGTGTGTGGTTATGAAAAAAATGGCGTCTGCAACTTGCCCAACTCCCAATTTTTGGTCATCAAAAACATTCGATATCTTCAAAATTAACATAACATAACAAAACCTAAATTGACCAAACCTTAACCTTTTACCATTGAATACGGGTCGTATGAAAGCAATTTGCTTATGTTTGACCCTCTCTTGAATATAATTTCGTTGGTTGTTTCAACTGGCTTTGGCTGGCCTTGTCTGAGAGCTTTTGTTAGTACCAAAGGGGACAAAATTTACTCTGGTCCTTTTGTGTGTATAAGTTAAACCTAGATTTAAATGCTTTTATGGAAGGAGGTGACACTACTTGTTGAGGTAGTTGGTTCCACTTGTCGATGATTCGCTGAGAAAAACTATTCCTCCATAGTTCAAGCCGGTTTCTATACTTGAATAGTTTCTTGGTGTGGCCACCAAGATCAGTTTAACTTGGAGTAAAGAAGGTTGACATAGCTCGATCGTCAAGTGAGACTAACGTCACCTTTGAAGGTGTGTCGGGGAGGCATGACACTACTTTCGAACAAATGCAGGTGCTGGTGGTTGACAGGTAAAAATAGGCAATCAAGCAATGAGGGTGGTGAATTGTGATGTGGTTGTGTGGATGAAGCATGACACACTTGTAGTACATTCCAGCATGTTAAGCTGCTGCTATCTGTCGGGTAAAAAAAATAAACTATGCCATAACAACATTTACTGGTTGATTTAATTTTATTTATACACCTTGTATCATACACCCTTTGTGGTATTCACATAAAGCACTCATTAAACACACACACACACACACACACACACACATCACTTTGTAATGGCAACAGTATAAAAAAAATAGATGCATTATGGGACCCTTCCATTACAGTGATTTCAACGTTATGCCGGTGCTGGCAGAAGAGGAGACAGCTGCAACTCCTTGTGGAGCTACACATGCCAGCATCAGCCAGCCTCATCTTCCTCCTGTGATGGACCAGCAGGGCAGTGACGACGTGGCAACGCTGCAACGAAAGAAACTAAAATTAGAAATTGAAGTGTTAGAATTGAAAAAGCAGTGGTACCAAAAAAAAATTTAATTGCACTAAAAAGTTCTACACAGTTAGTTTCCTTTGCCTTTGCATGTGTTATTTCAAATGAATAAATATAATGACTATGCAATACCTCCTCTCTTCGGAAGAATATTATACATTTATAGGTGTAAGAGTAAGTCATCAATCTTCAAGACAGTTAAAAAGTATGAATTTTTTTTGGTTTAATGTTTCCATACACATTAATATTGCTGACAGAGTTTATCAGTATATTACCTGGCAATATGTTGTAGAGATTTACAGAAGATTGAGATTCAGTCACCTTTGCTCAGTCAATCTTCATTTCTGGAAAAACAAAAGATAATTTTGAAATTAGGCCGATAAGAACAAGTACGGAAGAAAGGAAGGTGTAAAAGACAATATTACCATTGGATTTATGGAAAAAGCCATGTAGTGGCAGACTCCATTATTATGTATTGTATATATGATATCAGATACTGCTAGCTTTACTAATATCAACTCACTGAAAATTAATATTGGTGATGTGATCCCTGTAGCGTAGACCATCTTGAGGAAGTCCTTCCACACCTACAACCACATCTGCTTCTGGGAGAGGCAACACATTGTTGTCTTCGACTGCTTTCTCCTCTTCCTCACCATGCAGAATGATGTTACGGTTTTTGCAGATGTAAATTAATGCACAGGCTGTGATAACTTGGCAGGTTTTCTCAGGACTTAACCGAATTTCACCGTGAAGGACATGGAAGCGACGTTTGAGATGACTAATACCCCTCTCGACCAAACACCTAGTCGACTTATGTGCTCTAAAAAAAAAAAAAAAATATATATATATATATATATATATATATATATATATATATATATATAGATAGATAGATAGATAGATAGATAGATAGATATATCACAAATGTAAATATGCAATCAGTTAAATCAATTAATTCCAATCATATTTAACTAAACCTAAGTTAACAAGCATATATATATATATATATATATATATATATATATATATATATATATATATATATATATATATACATATATATATATATATATATATATATATATATATATATATATATATATATATATTCAATATATGTATGTATGTATGTATATATATATATATATATATATATATATATATATATATATATATATATATATATATATATATATATATATATATATATATATATATATTGTCATGCCCCCACTCCAACAACAAACTTTTCCTTCTCTCGTTCTTGACGTTACACTTTAAAGGCAAATGAATTTAAAATGAACGAGGAGGAAACTTAATTACCAGGTTCAAAAGGAGGATTTCAGAAATAAAGTTAAAAAAAAAAACAAGTAAACAAACTACACTAGATTTATTTACAAGTTAATATTTATATACACAACGGAAATTTAATTCAAAAGATGATCTGTCTACCAGAAGGGTAGTTAATTACATTGAAAGTAATTAATTAAAAGAGAAACAAATACAAAAATACACAAGATCACGAGTATTCTACACTAAACCACTCACCTCACACAAACACCAAACAAATAAACACCAAACACCTAAGTTAATTGATTGAGGCACAGGTCGGGAAATATAAAAACAAACACAAACAAACACAAAAACCAAACACAAAAACAAACACACACAAAGAAATAAATATTATAATTGGAGAGGGAGACGCGAGCCAGAGTAAAACACTCAAATACCCAAACTTATTTCACTCCCTTACGTTACTAAAACAATCCCCCACTCAAACAAGGGAAGAAAAATAGATGATGGGTAAAAAATGCGCGAAGCAAACTCAAACAAATACCCACATCAAAAACCCAGTAACGTAAGAAGTAAAGTAAAAAGTAAAAACACTGGCTTCACTCTCAATCTCCAATTAAAACGCACAATACTCACGCCATACCTCCGACACAACCTGTACCCTCTGCGCGGTGACCTGAACTAGCCTGAGTCGGCGCTGGGTCACCCTGCCTTATATAGGGGGCCGCGACCCACGCCACGCTTACCCAGGCCCCGTGGTGTGAAATAAACACTATACAAAGGAAACTACTCTTTAACTTATCTAACTTAACATTATATTTACATCAAAACATAGCAGATGAAAATACAAATATATAGCCGAAATTACAACACGCTCGCTCTTTTAACAACAATGTTAGAGCTAAAAAGTATAGAACGGGTTGTGACGCTATATAAACTATCCTTAAAATTACAATAAAAATATAATAACCTTAAATTAAAATAGCAGTTCCCAATATAAAACATAATAGTGGAAATATACAACTTTCTTCATCTCCATCGCGTCACAGACGATGCATGAGATAATCACTGCATTCACCGTTTCACATCTTCAAATTTATACAAAACAATTTAACAGCATATTTATAAAACTAAGCTTAACATAACAAAATTAACAAAAAATATGTGACCATGCTACGCAACACCCTTTTTTTCTTACAAGCCGTGGTCCTGGCTGCGAAAGGTCGAAAAAGGTCACATCCGCGGTCACTTTCTCTTAAGCCGCCTCCCCCCCTCCACCTCACTCAACCCCTGCTCCACACATCACACATCAAAATCGCTGGCATACACACAAAATAACCATGACTCCATTAATGTATTAAGTCACTTCGTGACAGTCCTCCCTACCAAAAAAAAAGAAAATGGGTGGGGGAGAAAGATACCGCACATTTTCTTACACAGTAGGTCTAGAGAGCCAGTCCGCGAGAACATTATCCTTACCCTTGACATGTACAATTGACAGGTTGAAGTTCTGAAGGAAAAGACCCCAGCGAGTCAAACGTTGATTCTTGGTTTTAAAAGATGCCAGGTAACTCAAAGGGCGGTGGTCTGAATACACCGTAACATGTTCTGAGGGAACTAGATAAAAGGAAAAATGTTCAAGGGCTAGGATAAGGCTCAACAGCTCTTTCTCTATGGTGGAATAATTACCCTGAGCCTGGTTGAGTTTCTTGCTAAAGAAAGCAATAGGGTGATCCACTGTGTCTTGGTCTTCCTGCAATAGGACGGCCCCGACAGCAGTGTCACTGGCATCACAGCCTAACTTAAAGACCTTACTAAAATCTGGGGACTTAAGGATTGGGTAGGAGCTCAAGGCACTCTGCAAACTCTGAAAAGCCTCCTGGCACTCAAGGGGACCACTTAAACGACTGACTCTTTTTAAGCAGCTCCGTAAGGGGAAATGCTAACTGGGCAAAGTTCTTGATGTAGCGCCTATAGTATCCTATGGCCCCAAGAAACCGTCTTATCTGTTTTTTTGTGCAAGGTGCTGCCATACGCTGTATCGCCTCCACCTTAGCTAAAGGCGGGGACAGCGTACCTAACCCTACCACATGACCCAGGTACTGCACCTGAGCCTTGGCAAAAGAACATTTAGAGAGATTCAACACCAGGTTCGCGTCGTTGAGAGCATTAAAAAGACGGTACAGCTGGCTTAGATGTTCCTCCCAGGTGTCCGAAAAAACCACGATATCATCCAGATATACCGCTACCTTGGGAACCTCATTTAAAATGTGATTCATGAGTCTTTGGAAACTGGATGGCGAGTTTGAAAGACCGAACGGCAAAACTAGGGGAAGGTAAGTTTGGCCTAAGGTCGAGAAACAACAAATTTCTTGGGCCTTGGCTGACAAGCCAATCTGCCAGAACCCCTTGAGTAAATCTAGCTTACTAATGAATTTAGAAGCCCCAATCTTCTCTATGCACTCGTCTATCCTGGGTAGTGGAAAGGAATCTTTCTTGATAATGTTATTGACTTTTCGAAAGTCAATGCAAAATCTCTGGCTACCATCACTCTTGGGTACCAGCACAACGGGTGAGGACCACTCGCTCATACCAGGGCGTATAAGGCCCATACGCAACATGGCGTCAATCTCCCTTTGAATGAGCGGAACCTGTCGAGGGTGTACTCGGTAAGGTGACTGCTTAACAGGCTTCGCTCCATCAACGTCTATGTCATGGACTACTTTCGTAGTCCGCCCAGGGCTGTCCTTAAAGACCTCAGGGAACTGGTCCAAAACAGCGAGCACACTGGAACGCTGCTCCGCTGTCAAATGGTCCAGCTCCTCCTGCAAGGCGGCTCTCGCAGCCCCATTCTCCTGCCACGCCCCTACTGAGGACGTCGACAAGGTACTGGCCACGGCCGTTTCCTCCTCCTCTTCCTCAACAGGTATGCAAGGACCTGAGAGACAAACGGGAGTGCCAGATAGGCCTCCCGAGGAAGAGTCGACAAAGCCCTTAAGCATGTTTACATGACATAAACGCTGCTGGCGACGACGACCTGGGGTAGACACCACATAGTTGGTATCACTCACCTTCTTGTGCACCTCGAACGGTCCCTGAAACTTGGCTTCAAAAGGATCCCCCCGATGCGGCAAGAGTACTAAGACTCTGTCGCCTGGAGAAAATTCCCGTTGCACTGCTCCCTTTCCCTTGTCAAACCAATGCTTAGCACGGGTTTGACTCTCATCAAGATGTTCGGCTGCCAACTGCCAACAACGTAAAAGCTTGTGCCTAACCCCTCCTATCCACTCCAACAAGCTGAACTCTCTCTGGTCTGCTCCCAACAACGACTCCTTAATATGGGTCAGAGGACCTCTCACCTGGTGGGCAAATATTAATTCGAAAGGACTGAAACCAGTACTCTCTGAAGGGGAGTCTCTCAAGACAAACAAGACATAGGGAAGATTGTCATCCCAGTCAGTATCAAACTGAAGGGCAAACTTGTGCAGGATGCTTTTCAGAGATTAGGTGGCTACGCTCCACCACACCTTGAGTCTGGGGGTGGTAAGGACTGCTCACGGAGTGCTTAATTCCTAGAGAGTTACAAAAGTTGTCAAAAATCCTACCACAAAAATAACTGGCACCATCTGTCTGCACCTTACATGGGACTCCGAAAAAAGAGAAAAACATTGTTAAATTTCTACAAATTGCCTCCGCTGTAATCCTTCTAAGAGGTACAGCGTTAACATACCTCAAGGCTGCGTCAACCATAGTGAGGAGATACTCATTCCCTCTCTTGGTTTTCTTTAGTGGGCCAACGACGTCCACTTGGATGGTGGTAAAAGGGTTCCAGCAGGTGAGGAACCTTGACCAGAGGAACCGGTTTGATTTTCTGGTTCGGCTTCCCCATGCGTTGGCAGATCAGACACTCCTTGCAATGCCTGGCCACCTCTGCCCGAATCCCTGGCCAGAAGTACAAACGGGTTAACTTCCCGAGCGTCTTCCTGACCCCCAAATGTCCGGCAAAACGTCCATCATGGGCCACCTCCAGCAGGGCCTGACGGTACTGGACCGGCACCACCAGTTGCTCCACTGAGGCCCACGCGGCATCCTCCTTCTGGAAGGTGGGCGGCAGCCACCTCCTAAACAGTACCCCCTCTTTAAGGAAGTACATGGTAGTCGGCGCGACATCCCTCTGCTGCGTCAGCGCCTGCTCCATCATGGTCGTCAAACTCTCGTCCTCCCTCTGCGCGGTGATCAAGGCCTCCCTTCCCTGGCGCACATTACTTGAAGACAAACAAGGACCGGCCGAAAGAGGCTCGGCAAACAGGGATGAAATATCGAGATCCACGACTTCATCACCTTGGGTAGAACTCTGGGAAACTGGGGACTCTGGAGTTTGGGCTTTGGTACTCATACTGCGAGTCACGGCACAAAAAGGGAAAACTTGGGGCATATTGGCTTCCAGTTGCTTTAAATCTGCAGCGACACTAGGCTCTTCCTGCAGGACCAGAGGAGGGGTTCCTCCCATTCTTTCCCCAGCCAAATCATTGCCTAATATTATGTCCACACCTTGGACTGGCAATACAGGCAAAACAGCAACTGGAGCCTCACCCTGAAAACAGTCAGAATCTAAGTGGATCCTGACCAAAGGTGCAGAATGACGGCCCCCAATGGAAGACAAGATTACCCATTCTCCTGTCTCCTCTCCAGTAGTCACCCCTGCCCTTAGCAAGGTCTGTAACGCTCCCGAGTCCCTAAGAATATTCACGGGGCGAGTTACCCCGCCACCGGTTACAGACCCCCTCGAAACAAAAGCCTTATAGCCAGCGTCCGGCTGGATCGCCTTGTCTCCAGTAGTAGTGAAGTGTCCTCCCTCTGCTGGAGTAGGGAGCACACAACCCACTGTCATTGTCTCCACCTCCGGGGACTTTTGAGTGGCCAACACTACCTTCGCCGGCTCCTTAGGCTGGAGCCTGCGCCAGCAATAGTCTGCCTTATGTCCGGTCTTCCCACAGAACGAACAATCAAATACTTCCCTCTGCCGACCTGGCGGCGCGGGCTTCGAAATACCCTTGCCTTGAGGGGGAGGGTCAAGAGGGCGCTGGTGCGCTCCCTTCCTTTTATGTTGGGGGAAGCTGGATCCCCCACCACCTGGACGGGAACCAGACATGTAGCTGTCTTTCTTGGCTAAGGCATAGTTGTCTGCTATGGTAGCAGCTTCCTCTGCCGTGGTGATGTTTCTCTGAGCCAAGTGAGATGCTACGTCCCTGTCCACGACCTGTACAAATGCCTCAATCAAAACTAACTCTACTAGCTGGTCATAGGACTCTGCGTTCTTCGACCGGCACCAACTCACAAAAGCCTCACGCTTCGCCCTAGCCAACTCCAAATGGCTTTGTTCAGGGTTCTTTCTCAGAGCCCTAAACTTCTGCCTATAAGCCTCAGGCACCAGAGAATAAACCTGAAGGACCTGCTTTTTAACCTTTTCATAGGAGCAAGCGTCCGTATCACTCAGCGCCATATACGCTTTCAGTGCCTTGCCCTTGAAACTTTGCTGCAAAAGCAAGGTCCACTGATCTCTGGGCCATGAGACGAATGGCAAGCCTCTCAAAACTACTGAAGAAGGTGTCTACACTTCCTTCAGTAAACGTGGGTATAAGCCTAATGGCCTTCCCCAAATCAAACATAGGAACACTGGAGCCGTTGTTCCCAGCTGCCCCTAACTCAGCTAAACGCACCTGAGTCTCGGCAAGCCTCAACTGCAGCTCCAGCCGCCTAATCTCTGGGTCAACCTGGTGCTCCCTGAGCTCCTCGCCCATCCTATCACCTTCAGTATCCGAGTGGAGAGACTCACTCTCGACCCCAACCAAACTGATCTGTTGAAGCACCAAGCTAACAAGGTCTGCTTTCAACAGTTGGTGATAGTCTGTAGCCCCTAAATGAGTAGCGATTAACCGTAACTCAGGTACTGTTAATCCGCCTACCTCTTCGGGCGTTGGCTGGTTACCCACAAAACTCGCCGCGTCTTCGTCAGTCACGATACGCATGATGCCGAAAGACCGCGATAAACACAAAAATAATGGCTTATATAGTCACTCGTGATCCTGGCGAGGTCGCCACTGTCATGCCCCCACTCCATCAAAAAACTTTTCCTTCTCCTCTCGTTCTTGACGTTACACTTTAAAGGCAAATGAATTTAAAATGAACGAGGAGGAAACTTAATTACCAGGTTCAAAATGGGGATTTCAGAAATAAAGTTAAAAAAAAAACAAGTAAACAAACTACACTAGATTTATTTACAAGTTAATATTTATATGCACAACGGAAATGTAATTCAAAAGATGATCTGTCTACCAGAAGGGTAGTTAATTACATTGAAAGTAATTAATTAAAAGAGAAACAAATACAAAAATACACAAGATCACGAGTATTCTACACTAAACCACTCACCTCACACAAACACCAAACAAATAAACACCAAACACCTAAGTTAATTGATTGAGGCACAGGTCGGGAAATATAAACACAAACACAAACACAAACACAAAAACCCAACACAAAAACCAAACACAAAAACAAACACACACAAAGAAATAAATATTATAATTGGAGAGGGAGACGCGAGCCAGAGTAAAACACTCAAATACCCAAACTTATTTCACTCCCTTACGTTACTAAAACAATCCCCCACTCAAACAAGGGAAGAAAAATAGATGATGGGTAAAAAATGCGCGAAGCAAACTCAAACAAATACCCACATCAAAAACCCAGTAACGTAAGAAGTAAAGTAAAAAGTAAAAACACTGGCTTCACTCTCAATCTCCAATTAAAACGCACAATACTCACGCCATACCTCCGACACCGCTCCGACACAACCTGTACCCTCTGCGCGGTGACCTGAACTAGCCTGAGTCGGCGCTGGGTCACCCTGCCTTATATAGGGGGCCGCGACCCACGCCACGCTTACCCAGGCCCCGTGGTGTGAAATAAACACTATACAAAGGAAACTACTCTTTAACTTATCTAACTTAACATTATATTTACATCAAAACATAGCAGATGAAAATACAAATATATAGCCGAAATTACAACACGCTCGCTCTTTTAACAACAATGTTAGAGCTAAAAAGTATAGAACGGGTTGTGACGCTATATAAACTATCCTTAAAATTACAATAAAAATATAATAACCTTAAATTAAAATAGCAGTTCCCAATATAAAACATAATAGTGGAAATATACAACTTTCTTCATCTCCATCGCGTCACAGACGATGCATGAGATAATCACTGCATTCACCGTTTCACATCTCCTTCTTCAAATTTATACAAAACAATTTAACAGCATATTTATAAAACTAAGCTTAACATAACAAAATTAACAAAAAATATGTGACCATGCTACGCAACACCCTTTTTTTCTCACAAGCCGTGGTCCTGGCTGCGAAAGGTCGAAAAAGGTCACATCCGCGGTCACTTTCTCTTAAGCCGCTTCCCCCCCTCCACCTCACTCAACCCCTGCTCCACACATCACACATCAAAATCGCTGGCATACACACAAAATAACCATGACTCCATTAATGTATTAAGTCACTTCGTGACAATATATATATATATATATATATATATATATATATATATATATATATATATATATATATATATATATATTATATATATATATATATATATATATATATATATATATATATATATATATATATATATATATATATATATATATATATTATATAATATATATATATATATATATATATATATATATATATATATATATATATATATATATATATATTTATATTATATATATATATATATATATATATATATATATATATATATATATATATATATATATATATATATTATATATATATTTTTTTTTTTTTTTTTTTTTTTTTTTTATATATTACGGTTCACATACAATCATAATCTAACTTAATTTACAGCAACCCTATCTGCCAAGTTCAACCACTAACCTACTATACCGTAATTAAGTGATTGCATCATACGAAAGGTCGAAAAAGGTCACATCCGCGGTCACTTTCTCTTAAGCCGCTTCCCCCCCTCCACCTCACTCAACCCCTGCTCCACACATCACACATCAAAATCGCTGGCATACACACAAAATAACCATGACTCCATTAATGTATTAAGTCACTTCGTGACATATATATATATATATATATATATATATATATATATATATATATATATATATATATATATATATATATATATATATATATATATATATATATATATTATATAATATATATATATATATATATATATATATATATATATATATATATATATATATATATATATATATATATATATATTATATAATATATATATATATATATATATATATATATATATATATATATTTATATTATATATATATATATATATATATATATATATATATATATATTTATATATATATATATATATTTTTTTTTTTTTTTTTTTTTTTATATTACGGTTCACATACTATCATAATCTAACTTAATTTACAGCAACCCTATCTGCCAAGTTCAACCACTAACCTACTATACCGTAATTAAGTGATTGCATCATACTTTAGTGTAACCTAATCGAACCTGTCTAGTTCATGGTAACCTAACATAAACCGGAACTGAATTTAATAATGCCTGTCACATTAAGGTACTTACCTGCTATTATGGTATCTATTAATAACAATTCATTATTTTTATTTATTTACCTTTCTACTCAACTCATGGAATGCTTTATTTAAAATATACCAAAAGATTATATTTTAAGCAACTAACCTATCGAACTTAATTTAATGCAGCCTTACCTGCCCGGTTCAAACAACCTTACCTGTCAAGTTTATCTAGGTCCTATTGTAACTGACTTTCTGTATGCTTGCCAGCCCACTTAATACACTAGCTTTATTTGGCCATATGTACTATAAGGTTGCTTGAGAATTTCATGTAATATTGTGATAATGATAAATATCAATTTATTTGTTGCTTCAAGATATATGAGCAAGAGAAGATACCGTCACAGTTGAGAAAAAGTTCCATTGTGCCCATTTACAAGCAAAAGGGCGATATCCAAGAATGTGGCAACTATAGAGGTATAAAACTCCTCTCGCATACTATGAAACTATGGCAGAGAATAATAGTAGAAAGGATAGAGAGTGAAACAGAAATAAATGAAAATCAGTTTGGATTTGTAAGAGGAAGACAAACATCAGATGCGATCTTTGCTTTAAAACAGATCATGGAAAAAACATAGCGAAAAACAGAAAGGATTGCACATCGCTTTTATCGACCTCGAAAAAGCGTATGACCAAGTCCCAAGGTCAGAAGTTTGGAGGTGCATGAGAAAGAAAGGAGTGAGTGAGAAATATGTGAGGCTTGTACAAGATATGTACAACGATGTTACCTCACAGGTTAACAGCTGTGTTGGCATAACAAATGAGTTTGGTATAAGAGTTGGACTACACCAAGGATCAGCATTAAGCCCCTATCTCTTTGATTTGATAATGGATGTCATCAGTGAGGAAGTCCGAGAGGATGCAACTTGGTCAATGCTCTTTGCGGATGACATTGTCCTGGTGTGCAAGACAAAGGCAGAGTTAGGAGGAAAACTTTCAAGCTGGAAAAAGGTTTTAGAAGACAGGTGTTTCAAGGTAAGCAAAACCAAAACTTAATATATGTGGTTCTGTACCGTTTCGGTATTAACTCTACCTTCTTATCTACTGCTTTCTATCTACTTTCTATGCTGCCACCACGACACCACTTGGGTATCGACACTATTGCTACTACTACCACTTGGCCCTCCACCACCGAGGTTGTTATACGAACAGAAAACGAATATAGTAAAATAATGGACAACTTTAATGATGAATAAATAAGGAAAATACTCGCTATATCCGTGGTGGTGCTCTTACAAGTGCTTATCCACCCTTTGCGACACAAACATAAACAAATACATTAACACAAAAATTCCTATTCTATCCTACCTAATTATCCGTGAGGGAACTGATGGAAAACGACCAAAATACACTCATGCCACAAATACTGTTTGAGTCACTTCCGTCTTGCCGTCGTCCTTGGCGAGAGGCAACTCCACATGCAGCCTTAGTCAAACCACAACCGAAAAACAGTCTTTTGCTGGTCCTCTCGGCAGCTGTATCCGGGAGGACAATTTAATGTTAGATATTGATCTTAATATTTTTTCAATAGTGTGGCAAGACTTTTAGGAACACTAGGCTTACCTGTCTGGAGCGGGGTCACGGAACACTAGTGACTGACTTTCCGCCCAGACCGATATATATATCCTCAGTTCCAGTGACGTCACGCGTTTTTCCCATCATCCCCTCTCTCTAGTAGTACCTACTCTAACCATAACAAGGTATCTAACGAGTGTCGAGAATACGAGGATTTACCGGTGATTCCACAAAGGAATCACCGTAATGATAGTTGGCCCGTTGTACTCGGTACAGTTCAATGGTAGAGCAGATGGAGAAGAAATGAGAATGGGTGATGAGATCATAAAAAGGGTGCCTGCTTTCAAATATTTAGGCTCGTATGCCGCTGAGAGCGGAGAACTTGATGTTGAGATAAACAACAGAATTCAGTCAGGATGGAATGCATGGAAAAAGGCATCAGGGGTCCTCTGCGATAGAAAAATAAGTGCAAGATTAAAGGGAAAGTTGTACAAGACGGCTATGCTGTATGGAAGCGAAACTCGGGAGGTAAAGAAAACACAAGAAAAGAAAATGAATGTTATGGAGATGAGAATGCTGAGAGGGATGTGCGGTGTAACTACTAACTAGGTAGGATAGAATAAATAATGAATATATAAGAGGGACAGTGAAAGTTAGAGAGATAGGCAAGAAGATGCAAGAGAGAAGATTGCACTGGTACGGCCAGGTAATGAGAAAAGATGAAGATTATGTGGGGAGAAGAATAATGAATATGGAAGTGGAAGGACATAGAAGAAGAGGGAGACCGAAACTTAGATGGTAGGACAAGTTGAAAGATGATATGCAAGAAAAAGGTTTGAGAGAAGAGCAGACGAGAGACAGAGCAGGATGGAAAAGACTAGAGAGGACCCCATATAAAAATGGGAAAAAGCTGAAGAAGAAGAATGTTGTAATCAAATTAATCAATACCTTACCTGTTGTATGCCTCCTGAGCATTGTTCTGTGGCTGTAGATAGGGTGTCAATAGCAACTATTTGCACGGATAACCTGAGTCTCCCAGGAGGTGACATCCTCTTGGTATTATGTTGCTCTCCATCAGGATCTTCAATCCACTTTCCCTTAATATGCGAGCATCATGTGTTGCTCCAGGCCATTTAGCCACTAAATCTATAATTTTGTAATTTGCATCAAATGCAATTTGAGTATTGATGCTGTGAAAATGTTTCCTATTCACATATTCTGTCAAATTCTTTTGGTGCAATAAGTTTGATGTGGGTGCAATCAATGACTCCAACCACAGCAGGGAAGCCTGCAATATTTCTAAACTCAGCTTAATTCCTGTGGCAATCTCTTGGTAGAGTGGGGAAGTGGATGAACTGTGTCACGACGTGTGGTCTTGTCAGTGCATGTATCACCTTTGTTATGGCTCGGCTGATGGTGGGTTGTGTGGGTTCAAAGTCGTCACTGCTACATAGTTGCATCTTGCCAGTTGTGAGGTATCTCAAAGTCAGTTTTCAGCTCCGCGAAGAGGGATTTGTTCCTTGATGTGGGGCTTGTTATAACATCTGATCAAGTCCGTCACGAACAAGATCCCAGCACGGTCCATCCTGTACCTTCTGATGAGCTCACGGTCATCATACATCTCCAGCGGGTCCTTTCTAGGTGAAATGTTTGGGCACTGTGGTATTACAAGTTGTTGTTGCTCCGCCATTATCACTATGAGTAGCTGTTAAGTTTCTTATGAGTCCTTGTCCACGACTCATAACATATTGATGCGCTATGAGCACTGTGAACTTTTCTGCATTACTCATAAGACTTATGAGCTACTTTTACAAGGTTTATAAGAACATAAGAACATAAGAAATTAGGAGACTGCAAGAGGCCAGTTAATGACCTATACGAGGCAGTTCCTTGTCCCCCACCCTTGGAATAATCCAATATTTAGCCATCCCACCTGTCATCCCTATCCATACTCTCATCCAGCCGTCTTTTAAAGCTACCTATTGACTCAGCACTTACTACGTGTCTATCCAGCCTATTCCAATCGTTCACGACTCTGTTTGTGAACCAATATCTACCTATGTCTGTCCTGAATCTAAGTTTTTCTAGCTTGTACCCATTTCCACGTGTCCTATCCTGGCTACTAAATTCTAAAACCTGATCAATGTTTCCCTTATTAATTCCTTTTACCCATTTGAAAACCTCAATCATATCCCCTCTTGCCCTCCTTCTCTCTAGGGAGTGGAGATTAAGACGTTTTAACCTATCTTTGTAGGGTAAATTTCTCAGCCCCTGAATCATCTTGGTCATTCTTCTCTGAACTGCCTCCAAGGAGCCTATATCCTTCCTATAATAAGGGGACCAAAATTGAGCTGCATAATCTAGGTGGGGTCTAACTAGCGCTAAATACAACCTCAGAATGACCTCAGAACTCCTATTTGTCACACACCTACTAATAAATCCCAGTATCTTGTTGGCTCTATTTCTAGCTATAATACACTGTTCCCTGGGACGCAAGTCACTGCTTATTTGAACTCCTAAATCCCTCACACTATATGACCTTCCTAAGGTAGTGTCATTTAATGTGTAGTCTACAGACCTATTTCCTTTACCTACGCTCATAATGCTACACTTGTTAACATTAAACTGCATCTGCCATTTCTCTGACCACTCGTACAGCCTATTTAAGTCATCCTGCAGCATCCTAGCATCGTCTAAATTCTTTACCTGTCTTCCTATCTTTGTGTCATCGGCAAATTTACTGATATCACTATTTATTCCTGTCTCTAAGTCATTTATATAAATTATGAATAACAATGGTCCTAGTACTGATCCCTGTGGTACCCCACTAGTGACATTACCCCATTCTGATTTCTTCCCATTAATTTGTACCCTCTGTTCCCTACCAATAAGCCATCCCCTAATCCATTCTAGTACCTTCCCACCTATGCCGTGAGCCTTAACTTTACTTAATAGTCTCCTATGGGGTACTCTATCAAAGGCTTTACTGAAGTCCAAATAAACTATATCATACTCGTCCCCCTTATCTATTGTTTCAAATACTTTCTTATAGAAGGATAATAAATTTGTGAGACATGACTTCCCCTTGCTAAAACCATGTTGACTATGTCTAATTAGCTTGTGTTCATCTAAATTTTTCCTAATTGCCCTTGCTATGATAGCTTCTAACATCTTGCCTACCACTAATGTTAAACTAATTGGGCGGTAGTTACTACTTTCTGCCTTATCTCCTTTCTTGAATATAGTAACTACATTTGCCTGCCTCCATAGCCTAGGAACTACTCCTGTGTCTAGTGATTCTCTAAAAATCATTGCAATAGGTTCAACGAGTTCTTCTCTACATTCCCTAAGAATCCTCGGAAAAATGTCGTCCGGCCCTGGAGACTTAGTCTTTTTAAGTCTATCTATTTCCTTGCTAACTACTTCCCCACTTATGTCTATTTCGCTTAATTTATCATCCTCTTGTCCCCTAAAGATCTGTACTGGCTCCAGTTCCCTACCCGACTCTTCTTGAGAAAATACAGACAAGAAGTATTTATTTAATTCCTTACTAATATCCTCACCATTTTCTATCAAGCTGCCATCCATTCCTTTAAGAGGTCCTATTCTTTCCTTTGTTTTAGCCTTGTACAACTGATAGAATCCCTTTGGATCCTGCTGGGCATCTCTAGCTATCTTAACCTCATAATTCCTCTTTGCAGTCCTAATATCCTTTTTAACCTTCCTAGCTAGGTCATTATACTGCCCTACTACCTGTACTTCTCCCTTTTTAATTTTCCTATAGAGTCCCCTTTTTAATCCAATTTCCCTTCTAATGTTGCTATTCATCCATTTTGGATCATTTTTATTTGACCTAATCCTCCTCTTAGGTATATGCTGTTCCTGCCCTGTATGAATTTCCCTTACTATGTTATTATAATGCAATTCTACCTCAATGTTTTGATCCTCCTCTCTGCCTACTCCTATACCCTCCCAATTTATACCCTGGAAATAATGTCTGAGGCCCTGGTAATTTCCTTTTCTGAAATCTGATACTAAAGCAGTGTTCTGTTCTACCTGCCTCTTTGCATTAATCTTGAATCTAATTTCGTGGTGGTTACTAACATCAAATCTCGCTCCTATCTCAACCTGACTTACCAAAGTTTCATTATTAGTTAAGACCAGATCTAAAATATTTCCCTGTCGTGTTGGTTCCCTTACAAGTTGTGTGAAAAAAACATCCTGGACGACATTTAAGAATTCCTCCGAGCACCCGTCTCCTGTCATACTATCCCAGTCTATTCTCCTATAATTAAAGTCCCCCATAATGCACACATTATTATACCTAGATGCCCTTGCAAGCTCCTGCATCAGGGATGCACTAGCTGCTTCGCCTAAATCTGGAGGCCTATATATAATGCCTACAACTAACTTATTCCCTCCTATAATAATGTCAATCCATAATGACTCCGTATTCCTATCTGTTTTTATTGTGGTATTGACATAGCTATTTAATGTGTTTCTAACGTACAGTGCCACACCTCCCCCTCTCCTCCCTACTCTATCCCTGTGGAAAAAAGTGTACCCATCTATTCCTACTTCAGGTAAGAAATGTTTGCCTGCAATATCTAACCAAGTTTCTGTAATACCTATAATATCTAACTCTTCAACACATGCGATACCTCTAAGTGTGTCTATCTTATTTATTACACTTCTACTGTTTGTATAAAAGACACTTAGTTCATGCACCTCCCTCACTTTTCCCCGTCCTTTGTCACTATTACCCTTACCTCTATTAATATTTAGTTTCCCTGACTGGACTGCCTAACAGCCCTCTCAAGACACTCACTAAGTTCCTGCACTCCCTTCCTACTGAAGTGTACACCATCCCTGGCATAGAGCTCCTGTCTCCCATAGAACCTGCTCCACTCATCCATAAAACCTACCCCATCCTCCCCACACATCCTCATCAACCTCTCGTTCAGGCCAAGGGCATGTGAGAGCCACCAGCCTCTAACCCCCTGTACAGGGAGCACCCCTGAGACTATACACCTCCTACCACTCTCCCTTATCTCCCTCAGAAGCTCCCTATACCTAAGCACTAGCTCCTCTGACCTTACCCTGCCTACATCGTTCACGCCCACGTGAACCACCACTAACGCCTCTTTCCCCGTCCCCTCCACAACCTTCTTGTATCTCTCTACCACGTCCTGTACTCCGGCCCCAGGAAGACAACACGTCATCCTCCTTGCCCTGTCGGCTTCACAGAAGGTCTCGTCTAAATACCTAATCCTAGAGTCACCCAGAACTAACACTTCCTGCGACCCTTCTAACCCTTCCCTGTCCTTCCTCACCTTCCCACCCTCCTTCCTCTCCTTCCCATCTAACTTCCTCTTCACTATCTTCGCCTTGGGTGTCCTGTCCCCTTCACCTGCTCCTACTTCTATCACCACCTCTTTCCTTCCTGTGTAGCTAACAAGCCAAACTTGTTGCTACACTCTACCTGACCCAGGGGAGGAAATTCCACCTCACACAAGGGAGGGTTCACGCTCCCCTTCCCTCCCCTACCCACAATCCTCCAACTATTCCCCCCTTGTCTCTGACCTGAGTCACCTGACCTAACCTGACCTGAGTCTCGTGACCTGACGCTAGCTTCCTGCCTTAGCTCTAATAACTGTTGTCTCGTCTGTGCCAACGAAACTTTCACCTCCTTAACCTCTTCCTCTAAGGCTACATTTCTAGCTAACACTTCACACAATTTACATCCACTTACCTTACATTGTCTCTCCATTCCACAAGAACCACACCTCACCACTCCCCCCTCCAACACCACTCCACCCTCCATACCTGTAACCACCTCGCCTATATTGAGTACTACGCACTCAGCCATCTAAATACTTTTTTCACAAAAATGTACACAAATCACAATAAAATACTTATGGTAAAAATATAGCCTGGTATCCCTTGTGTTGCCACACAAAAACACAATAAAATATCTGTAATGGATAATACAACCTGGTATCCCTTGTAGCACGAGCGAGTAGCAGCACGTCCTCCTCTCAGCAGGTCAGCTGCATCCGGCTCATAACAGACTTATGACCTTTTCCGCATACCAGCCCTGCACCATGTCGGCCCTATATCTTCTAAACTCCAGTGTTGGTAAACCCAGATGTCTTAAACGATGGTTGTATGGCTGCTCACTAATGGATGGTATTAATTTTGCAGCTCTCCTCTGTACTCTCAATTAATTTTGTTTCACCCAACTTGTGAGGTGACCATATACAGGTCACATACTTCAAGTGGGGCTTAATCAAGGCTGTATACATGCACCTAAACATGTCTTCATCTATGTAAGTGAAACTTCTCTTAATTAATCCCAAAACACATAATGAATTGCAGGTCAATCTGAATTATAATACCAAGATTTTTCTCGTGAGTGACATCATCCGCTACATATCCCTCATTTTCGTTTCCCATTATATAGTTGTTACATGGGTTTTTATATCCAAAGTGCATCACTTTGCACTTGTCAACATTAAAGTAAACTTGCCATTTTCTGGACCACTCGTTTAGGTTGTTAAAATCAAGTTATAGAGAAAAACAATCATTGACATCCTTAGACTTTACACTGACTTTAGCATCATCAGTAAACAGATAGATATTATTATGCACTTGGTCTGGCATGTCATTGATATATATCAAAAAGAGTACTGGTCCAAGTACACTGCCCTGAAGGACTTCACTTGTCACATCCAACCATTCTGAGCTACACTCATTTATGACCACTCGTTGTTTTCTTCCCAGTAGGAAACTGATTAGCTACTCTCCTATCTTACCTCTGATTCCCATGGCATTAGTTTTTGTCAACAGCCTTTGACTACGTACAGAATCAAAGGCTTTTCTAAAATCCAGATAGGCAACATCAACATTGTCACCATTATCAATAGTTTTAAGCCACTCATCTAGAGCTTCAAGCAGTTGCAGTACACATGGTCTTCTTGATCTGAAACCATACTGAGTATCAGATAAAAGTTTGTTTGTTGCAAGATCGTCCAAAATTTTTTTTCTTAACGTACTTTCCATTGTCTTGCGAATAACCGAGGTGAGACTAACAGGCCTGTAAGTTCCTGGTTTTGCATGACTCCCCGTTTTAAAGATGGGTGATGCATTTGCCTTTTTTTTATCCTTTATCCGTGGTGCCGGTAGTCTTATTGGAGGCCTTAAATAATCAGCCTCTGCCCGTTAACAGCGCTGGTTAGATTTTTTAAGTGACACCTCGTTTCACATAGAGAGGCTTATACTGCCAGCAGAAGCTCCTTGAGCATATAGCCTTGCAGTCCCGTCAAGGATAGTGTTATGGCAGCATGTGCGTGATCTTAAGCCACTCGGCGGTATTACCAAAGAAAAGTGGCCAGCACGTGCCGGGGATCGAACTCGAGACCTTGAGCTGATATGCTCGACCGTTAGCCACTAGGCCATCGCCTGCTTCCAGTCTTTGGGTAAAGCACCATCATCCAGTGATTTCTGAAACAGTCTTTAAAAGTTCTGCTAACTCATTCGCTGCTCTTTTTAGTAGCCTTGGTGGTATACCATCTGGACCCTTAGCTTTAGACTCCTTCAAGCTCTTTAGTTTATCTAACATCTTGTCTTTTTCAAATACCATGTAGCTTAGTTCCTCATTATACAATGACACACTGGGGGAAAGTATGTTGTATACGTCTTCAACAGTGAAAACTTGCTGGAAATAATTATAAAGTGTTTAAGCCTTCATTTCATCTGAGTCTGCTAATGTTCCATCTGGCATCTTTATATTACCAATGGTTGTTCTGGTCTTGGTCTTTGGTCTCACATACTTTCAAAAGCTTTTCTGATCTTCTTTGATGTGTTGAGCTATTTCCTTTCAGTTTTTTTTTGTTTTGTTTCCTAATGATCGGAGTTGCTCTATTCCGCATTTCTTTGTAATTTTCATGGTTAGTAGTAAAGTGAGGTGGGGGTAATCCGAACTACTAAGGGAAAAATATTCATTAAAAATTAGAAAAACAACTTTATTAAAAAACGTTGGTAGGAAAATATACCTCTGGTACAGGGCTATCTTGGTGAATTTTTTTTCAAAACTGTAAGGAATATACACGGTTCACAATTAAGGTTTTTTCAAAGGAGTACGACTTTTCAGATCACCCCCACTATAGTGGGTGTTCCTGACACGCAAACATTATCGCCGTGAGTGTGTTTTGGCTACTTTTCCATCAGTTCCCCTCACGTAAATTAAGTCGAGTTTAGCTAGTAATATTTGTATTTGTATTTATATGTTGAATATGTTTCTTTATGTTTGTGCACTTTTAAAGTGTCGTGGGTGGTAGGATAAGTTGTTTGTAAGAGCACCACCACGGATATAGCAAGTGCGTTTCTTATTTTATCACTAATTAAAGTCTTTATTTATTTATTTTATTATTTTCTTTTCTCATCGGCCCCAGGGAAAGGACCTAATAGTAGTAATAGTGATAGTGGTGGTAGTGGTGATAGTGTCGATACCCAAGTGGTGTCGTGGTGGCAGCATAGAAAGTATATGAGAGGTGAGAGTCAATACTTCCTTTGGTACAGTGATGACAGCGGTGACTATACCCAATCGGTACAAATGTGAAAGTTGTGGTAAAAGATTCATTAGTGTTTATCGTCTCAATGAACACATGTTGAGACACACTGGCTTGAGGGAATTCAAGCGTGATGTTTGTAAGAAATGTTTCATGACAAAGAGTGATATTCGCAGGCACATGCGGATTCACTTTTGAGTTGGTGTGTTGTATTTTTATAAAGCTTGAATTCTCTTGGTTATATAAAGGTTTCCAGTTCTCTTGTTTTTAACTCATTGAGTATAAAATAGATACCTTGTACAGTACTGCCTTCAATTTTGCGGGCTCCAATTTTGCGATATTCCAATTTTTCAGTACAGTAAAATGGTAATTTCAATTAATTTTCATATGGATAATAATAATGTTTGTTTTTCTGTATTTTTCTTTATTGTAGAATGTATAATTACATGCATTTGTGTACAAACAAGGGCAAAAATATGACTAAAATTACCATAAGGTTAATGGTTCCAACTTTGCGAATTTGAATTTTGCGGCCTGCAATGTCGACCAATTTAGCGCAAAATTGGAGGGAGCGCTGTACTTTTGTTTCACTATTCATTGTTTTCTTAGTATACATGGTGACTGTGTTACATTGCACTATGTCCAGTACTCAAGGTGGTTACAGTATTAAACTGCACTATGTATGTAAAGTACTCAAGGTGGTTACAGTAATAAACTGCACTATATGTACAGTACTTACAGATGGCTCACAGCTGCTTCTGGGTGAGAGGGACAGCACTCTCTACCCTAGCAAGACTATGATTATGGTCTATAGATATCGAATAAAACTGTCATTAGTGGTGTTTCTATGCACGCTTAAATTTGTTAACATGATGTAATTCTTGGTGGTGATCGGTGCTGGTTGTCAGCGCGAGAAAACCAGCGCTCTTTGTGCACGTACCCTTATACTTGTTCACATGGTGTAATTCTTGGTGCTGGTTGTCAGTGCGAGAAAACCAGCGTGCTTTGTGCACATACGCTTAGGCAAGTAGAAAAACAGACAAAGGAAGAGAGTTCACCAGTCTAAGGGATGAAAGAGTGAAGATACTGGTTAACTCATGCATTAAAAAGATGGACAGAATAGGGATGAGAAGAAGTAGAAAGTCTTGTGTAGCAA
The DNA here is from genome assembly GCA_036785275.1 of Cancer borealis. Classification (NCBI taxonomy): domain Eukaryota; kingdom Metazoa; phylum Arthropoda; class Malacostraca; order Decapoda; family Cancridae; genus Cancer; species Cancer borealis. The sequence continues at coordinate 45,943 of JAXIVD010001244.1, read as the reverse complement.
GGCTGCGGGAAGGGGAGAGGCATGCAGTTAGCAAGTTCAGAAAAGCAGTCGGCGTGAAAATAGCAGTAGAAAAGAGATAAAGCTGCAACATTTCGTCGGTGACTTAAAAAATCAATACAGTCAGTTAGAGGAGGAAAATTGATGAGACGAAAAATTTTAGACTCCATCCTGTTTAAAAGAACTGTATGAGTTGAACCTCCCCAGATATGAGAGCCATACTCCATGTACGGATAAGGCTCCTGTACAGAGCAAGCAGCTGGGAAGGAGAGAAAAATGGACGTAGATGCCATAGGACACCTAACTTCTTGGTAACTGATTTAGCAAGAGTAGATATGAAATTGCCAGTTTAGATTTTTTAGTAAAGGATAGACTGAGTGTGTTTGATGTGGAGGAGAGGGGCAGTTGAGTGTCATTGAAGAAGAGGGAGTAGTTATCTGTAAGGTTATGTCAAGTAGATAGTTGTAGAAATTGAGTTTTTGAGGCATTGAACAGAACCAGGTTTGCTCTGCCCCAATCAGAAACTAGTGAAAGATCAGAAGTTATGCATCCTATAGCATCTCGCCTTGAATCACTTAATTTTTGTTGGGTTGGGCGTCTGTTGTACGACGTTGAAAAATGCAAGGTGGTGTCATTAGCATAGGAGTGGATACGGCATTGAATTAGATTTAAGAGATTATTGATGAATAATAGAAAGAACAGAATCCTGAGGAACACCACTTGATAGTTTTAGGAGAAGGGCAATTAGGAAACATTTAGATGAACACAAGCTAATTAGACATAGTCAACATGGTTTTAGCAAGGGGAAGTCATGCCTCACAAATTTATTATCCTTCTATAGGAAAGTATTTGAAACAATAGATAAGGGGGACGAGTATGATATAGTTTATTTGGACATCAGTAAAGCCTTTGACAGAGTACCCCATAGGAGACTATTAAGTAAAGTTAAGGCTCACGGCATAGGTGGGAAGGTACTAGAATGGATTAGGGGATGGCTTACTGGTAGGGAACAGAGGGTACAAATCAATGGGAAGAAATCAGAATGGGGTAATGTCACTAGTGGGGTACCACAGGGATCAGTACTAGGACCATTGTTATTCATAATTTATATAAATGACTTAGATACAGGAATAAATAGTGATATCAGTAAATTTGCCGATGACACAAAGATAGGAAGACAGGTAAAGAATTTAGACGATGCTAGGATGCTGCAGGATGACTTAAATAGGCTGTACGAGTGGTCAGAGAAATGGCAGATGCAGTTTAATGTTAACAAGTGTAGTATTATGAGCGTAGGTAAAGGAAATAGGTCTGTAGACTACACATTAAATGACACTACCTTAGGTAGGTCATATAGTGTGAAGGACTTAGGAGTTCAAATAAGCAGTGACTTGCGCCCCAGGGAACAGTGTATTATAGCTAGAAATAGGGCCAACAAGATACTGGGATTTATTAGTAGGTGTGTGACAAATAGGAATTCTGAGGTCATTCTGAGGTTGTATTTAGCGTTAGTCAGACCCCACCTAGATTATGCAGCTCAATTTTGGTTCCTTATTATAGGAAGGATATAGGCTCCTTGGAGGCAGTTCAGAGAAGAATGACCAAGAAGATTCAGGGGCTGAGAAATTTACCCTACAAAGATAGGTTAAAACGTCTTAATCTCCATTCCCTAGAGAGAAGGAGGGCAAGAGGGGATATGATTGAGGTTTTCAAATGGGTGAAAGGAGTTGATAAAGGAAACATTGATCAGGTTTTAGAATTTAGTAGCCAGGATAGGACACGTGGAAATGGGTACAAGCTAGAAAAACTTAGATTCAGGACAGACATAGGTAGATATTGGTTCACAAACAGAGTCGTGAACGATTGGAATAGGTTGGATAGACACGTAGTAAGTGCTGAGTCAATAGGTAGCTTTAAAAGACGGTTGGATGAGAGTATGGATAGGGATGACAGGTGGGATGGCTAAATATTGGATTATTCCAAGGGTGGAGGACAAGGAACTGCCTCGTATAGGTCATTAACTTGCCTCTTGCAGTCTCCTCATTTCTTATGTTCTTATGTTCTTAACAGTGACCGCCCACTGCAGCAGCAATAGAACGGTCAGAAAGGAAACTGGAGATGAAGGTACAAAGAGAAGGATATAATCTGTAGGAGTGTAGTTTAGAAATTAAAAATTTATGCCAGACTCTATCGAAGGCTTTTGAAATGTCAAGTTTGTTGTATTAGTATCGTTTTTGCGCGCGCGCGTGTTTTTTTTTTTTTTTTTTTTTTTTTTTTTTTTTTTTTTTTTTGTGTGTGTGTGTGTGTGTGTGTGTGTGTGTGTGTGTGTGTGTGTGTGTGTGTGTGTGTGTGTGTGTGTGTGTGTGTGTGTGTGTGTGTGTTATTATGTCTTTATTTATGTTTCTTGTTTTTCTTCTTTAATAACTTGAGAAGTATGAGGTTTTCGTAAATAAAGTATAGAGTAATAAAGGAAGAACATAAAACGCCCGTTCTTTTAAGATATAGTATATTGACAATGTCACTATGCATATTTGCTCTAGGACTAATAATTGTGCTGTAAAGTGACATCAAATGTTTTTTTACGTAAATTTTGGTCGACATTTTCCGGGCTTTAATTAAATAATAAAAATAAATATTTCCGTCACAGAAACGTGCATCGGGTCTATTAGGTTTTCTTACAGTTTCTTACAGTAGATGCTCTGGACAAAAGTCAAACTACGCCTGTGGATCCAGCTCAGTACCAGAACTCGCACTGCTGCGAGTGTCCGCGTTGTTGGCGGCGGAAGCAAACGTAACACCACTAATATTCTTTGTTAATTGTATTATAAGATAAAGCTACAATTAGGTAATTATTATTTTTTCAGTAAGTATGAGCAGTAAAAATAAAAGGATGTTGATTTCGGCTTATACATTTTATCTGAGTGTGTTAAAAAATATTGGAAATCACTGTCACGTCCTATTTACGAAAGTCATCAGTGAAAAATAAAATAAAAACAGCACCGCTGCCAGACGTACGACGTAGTAAAGTAAGCGCCGTTAGGAAGACTGATATTTATCACTATGGGAACATTTTATTTCTAATAAACCCTTGCCACAGCATTAGCAGCAGACTGTGACAGTGAATAACACACACACACACACACACACACACACACACACACACACACACACACACACACTCATACACACACACACACACACACACACACACACACACACACACACACACACACACACACACACACACACACACTCGTACACACACACACACACACACACACACACACACACACACACACACACACACACACACACACACACACACACACATCTTGCTGCTACTGGTAAGGTGATCTGAATACGACGATAGATGGACATGTTGTGGGCTTAGGACGAGTGTGGAGGGTGCTGTAGTTTCAATACAGAATCAGCAGGATATACATTTCGAATAAATAAGATGAAAGTAAGATGTTTGAGATCATGACAGTTGTTGAAATACATCACATTTACATTATTAATGTTGTTTTTAATATAACAGAAATCCACAAACAAGCATAATGATTGTAATATATAAGGGAATTTGTACTACATAGCGAGATGTTGGCTTCTACCTTAGGTGGAGTCAAGGGTGGAAGCGGTGCAGAATATACGGAGAAACCATGATATCTATTTCGAATAAATCTGAAGAAATTAAGATGTTTGAGATCATTTCAGTGCTTATAATTTAAAATATGTATATAATATATGTCGCTTTTAATATAAAAGAAAATTAAAAACAAGCATTAAGATTGAAATATATTAGGAAAATTGTGGCAACACCAACCAAGACATTTCTCCTTAAAATCGTGTTCGTGAAAACAAGGCAAGACAATACGAAGTTTGGCGACACATGTAAACGCCTAAATTTGTCTGCGACACAAAATTTTATTTTCTATACAATACATGGATTTGCCTATTGTTTGGTACATTCAAATGAAAGTATGTATCGGTATACGCCCATTGAGGTCAGTAGAAAATGACAAATTGCTTGCCTTGATACAAATATAAGCTGTTTTAAGAATATAATCTGAAATTATGAATAGAGGCTCAAACGATGTCATATGCCGTCAGACATCATGAGATTAATTGACTTAAATTTCAGACGCATTAATGTGCAATAATACACCTGTGTAAGCTTGTAAAAGAGTATTTATTTTTCGGCAAAAATTACAAAATCTGGCGCTGTCTGGTATCAATATGCTCACTGCGAACAGGCTAATTGACGCTGTGTAATTATTTCAAGTCCCCCGACGGGAAGGCAGAATTAAGCCCAGAAAGGAGTAGTAGTAGTAGTAGTGAAGAAAAGTGGTGTTGATGGTAATAATGTGATAAGATTCAAAACTCATTCACAATTAATATTCCTCCTCAAAATACCACGTATATTTGCCATTTGAAAACAGGGATCAGTAAGGTGAACGAATGAGCTGCCTTATCAGCATGCAGAGAGTAGTGGAACAAGAGCAGGTAGAAGACAAAAGCAGGGACAAGAAAAATACCTTATGAAGAGGGAAAACAGAAAACAGGGATACATACAGGTGAAATTACATAGTCAAGAGCAGGTCCGGATTTAGATTTGATGAGGCCCTAAGCTATTGATGGTAATGGGGCTCTTTATATGCCCAGCTGTCCTTTGTTGGCGACAAATTATCACTGTGTTTTGTGTTGAATAATATACTATAACATATATGGTAATTTTTTTTTTTTTTTTTTTTTTCTTATTCTTTTTGGGTCTCCAAGAGAGTGGGGTCCTAAGCTAGCTTGTTTCATTATACGTAAATTCGGCACTAGCCAAGAGTAAAGCAAGGACAAGCACAACGACATAGGTAGAAGTGGTAAGCAGCTGGGACTGGATGAAGAGGAATAGTGGTAGAGGTAAGGGATCGGGCTGTAACAGAGTCAAGGTTAGGGCAAAGAAGGGGCAAGGGGAGCACTAGGAAAAGGAGAGAAGCAGTGCCATGAAAAGAAAAGTGCGTAGGAGATGGCAGGTAAGGGAAAGGGACATGGAGAGGATAAAAACAGAGAAAAGGGAAATAAAAATATACAAAAATGTAGTTACCAGGCATACATTATCTCAGATTGTTTTTTTTTAAAGTGGCTGTTCTTGTTTACTGCTTATAAATATTACTGGAATGAAGGTGATAAATAATATAATTATAAATTAAATGTTTCTTTCATGGGCCCTTCTGTGCTTTTTTTTTTTCTTTTTTCCCATATCATAAACTGTTGGCGCCAGTAGGCTTTCGTGGAGGCACAGATGGACTTGCCTCCGCCTGTTATTTGGCGTAGGTTTTTAGATTTTTTTTTATAGTGGCGCCTCGAAAGTTTACATTTTCTCTTGAATATGTTGAGATGGTTGAGAGGCTAATCGCTGCTAAAGCCTGAAATGCATATAACATTGTAAGTTTCGTCTGAGGACAGTATGGCAGCAATTTCGGTAGTCTTTGCCCTTTGGGCACTCGGCAGTGATATCAAAGAATGAATAGTGGCTAGCGGGTATCGGGGAATCGAACCCAGGACCCAAGGTTATCATGCCTGAACGCTGACCACTGTGCCGCCGCCTCCCCATCCTTGGGGCCCTACGGTGTACTTGGCGTATAGGTTAATCCGGCCGTGATGCTGTCACATATTGTACAACATCACTTTTTTTGTTGATACGATCTTTAATGAAGAATTTCAATTCCGGCTTGAAAAACAAAATTGAATCTCCAAAACTGGATAAGGAATGAAGATCAAGACGCAGGTCATGACAGACAGTCATGAGTGTTAGAACGGACACTTGCCAAACTGAATAAAAAAGAAAGATGAGACTGGTAAATTGAGTATGAAGTGAAATAGGTATGCCAACAACACACAGACAAGGGATAATCCAGTCAGGTATTGAAAGAAACTCATTCATTCAACTAAATTGCTGCTGGATGATGACGTTCCCCAAGCATATTTACACAAATAGATATAATAATAACTTAATCAGCATATAGGATAAATAAATAATGTACCTACATCACAAAGGGAATAAAATGACCTATCTCAAATAAACGTCAACTTCATATAATCTTTTTGAGATATTCTATAGAAATCTAACATAAAATTCATGTGTTAAAATAATATGATTCTTTTTTATTTTTTATTTCAACAATATACAAAACATAATACGTCATATAATATATAATGTCATGAAGTCGAGGGTTGTCGTGAGCAATGTTTAGTTGTTGTTGTGTTGTCACGGTGAGCGCTACACACACCCGGTAAGGTTGATTTATTCACTTTATATATGGTGGTGTGTTTATTTAAGGTTCACATACATTGTTTGAAGTTGTTTTAGCATCAAGGTGTTATAGATGACAGGATGTGAGTTAGTTAATACACACAAAGCACCACTGAGCACAAGGCACCTCAACACCTGCACGTAGTGTAGCTCATTCGTAGGAAGGTTCGTAAGCATTTTTTAGGGTAAGTTTGTCATTCTGGTTTGTTTTGATATAATTCGACTGTTTTGAGGATTAATATCAAGGGCAAGGCACTTATTTAGGAGTCCCCCCCCCCTCCCCACACACACAAACTCGAGGAAACCATTTCTTGTTTTTGTGGTAAATGTTCGTATTAACTACGCTGTATTTGCAAGTGAAACTTTTTGGTAAAGATTCGTAAGACGACCCATTCGATATCTCCTTGCCTTTATAATGCGCTGCAAACTCAACCTCAACCTGATGTTAGTGACCACCATGAAATTAGATTCAAGGTTAATGCAAAGAGGGATGTAGAACAAAACACTAGCAGATTTTAGAAAAGGCAATTACCAGGGCCTCAGACATCACTTCCAGGGTATAAATTGGGAGGGAATAGGAGTAGGCAGAGAGGAGGGTAAATTTATACTTTATGCCATGCCACATCTCTACCCCCCCATCCCCCCCAGCAAGCTTGAGGGAGCCTGGGGAATCGGGTTTTTTTTGGGGGGGAAGCATATGGGAGTGATATATGGCCTTTGAAAAATCTACGGGAATTTCCCTACATTTTGGTAAATTTCCCCAGATTTAACCTAAATTACCCTAACCAATCCTAACCGGGGAGGCTGCGCCTCCCCTGGACCCTCCCCTGTGACACTGTTTCAACCTAACCTAACCTAACCAATCCTAAACGGGGGGGGGCTGCGCCCCCCCTGGACGCCCCCCCTGTGACACTGTTTCAACCTAACCTAACCTAATTTTTGGTTGAATTGCAAATTTACCAAGTAAAATTTCAGAACTCACAATACCTTAATGAGAGCCTGAAGTTCCTGGCTGTGGGTCGTCCTCTACTCGAGTGTCATAAAGTTCATTGTCTTCCACGGGGATAGCAGGGCCGGGAAGAGTACGCTGTCGTGTCGACTGGGGCTTGTAAAGTTTACCAGCAGCAAGAAAGAATTGGTGGTGACGGTGCTGGTAATTTTCCTTAAGGAAAATATAGCGGGCAAAGTACTGCTCGAAGTACTCACTTCTAATGCGATCCTTCCAGGAAAGTGCCTTTAAAATCAGAAACGCTATAATTACACTGTTTACTGCGTTTTTTCTTGGGCAACTTTCGGTACCAGCCACAATACCACACACGTCTGTCAGACCTGAGTTTACATGGCGTGTGGCAGTGTGGACACTGAACACCTGTTGGTAGGACGCCGTGTTCCCTCAGGTACTCGTACACCAACTCGTTTTTGGAATGGAATTTGGCGATTATTTGCCAATAATCCCATTCACAACCTTGACAAGTAACGTGAACGGTAGCCATGATACAACTGAGGAGAAAAGTGTCTCCTGCCCTATCCTTCCAGGTGTGCCACGTCTACTAGTACATATAGCAAGCTGTGATTGGCGCAGCTGGTGCTGGCAATTGGTGGTGGCACGTCATTGGACAGAGAAAATATAGACAATATAATAATCATCTGTACCAACAGAACCCAATCCCATGCTTGAAACCAAAGCCCTTGCTAAAAACAATTGATAGTGTTTGTTTGTTTGTTTTGACTTCGAGATACAGTCCACCCACAGTCCAAAAATGTACCACATTCACGGACGTATTGCAGTGTTATTATTCATTTCCGACAGGTAGTGTAATCAGTGAAAATGTTGTAAATAGTAAGAGCAACAAGCTGAGGGTAGCCATAACCTTCGACTGTTTAATGGCATAAAGTATAGTAATACCGAGAGGAGGATCAAAACATTGAGGTAGAATTCCATTATAATAGCATAGTTAGGAAAATTGGTAAATTTATAGTTTAGCCAATATTCCCTATCTCTACCCACACACCCCCAAGCCCCTCAACAAGCTTGGGGTACTGTGGGGAATCGGGGATTTTTTGGGGGGAAGCATATATGAGTGATATATGGTCTTTGAAAAATCTAGGGAAATTTCCCCAGATCTAATCTAATTTACCCTAACCTATCCGCCCCCCGCTGACACTGTTGTAACCTAACCTAACCTATCCTAACCTGGATCCCCCCGCTGACACTGTTGTAACCTAATCTAACCTAACCTATCCTATCCTAACCTGGACCCCCCCCCCCCCCCACCCCCGCTGACACTGTTGTAACCTAACCTAATTATTGGTTGAATTGCAAATTTACCAAGTATAATTTCATAACTCACAATACCTTAACGAGAGCATAAAGTTCCTGGCTGTGGGTCATCCTCTACTCCTCTACTATTCCTCCAAGGAGCCACACAGTAGGGACACTGAACAGCTGCTGGTAGGACGCCGTGTTCCCTCAGAAACTCGTAACACAAATCGTTTTTCGAATGAAATTTTGCGATAACTTCCCAATAATCTAATTCGCAACCTTGACAAGTTATCTCAATAGTAGCCATGACAGAACTGAGCACAGAAATGTCTCCTGACCTGTCTTCCTATCTGTTCCTGGCCTACTATTATATATAGCAAGCTCTCATTGGCGCAGCTGGTGCTGTTAACTGGTGGTGGCACGTCATTGGACAGAGGAAATATAGACACAATAAGATTCCTCTTCAGCAACTACCCACAAGCCAATGCTATAAACAATTGATAGTCAGTGTTTGTTTATGTTCCAGTGTCTGGACTTAGAAAAAACTCGACAGACGCAGCACATTCCCGGACGTATTGCAGCGTTATTATTCATTTCCAACAGGTAGTGTGATCATTTAAAATGTTGTAAATAGTAAGGATAACAAGCTGAGGTTGGCCATAACCATCTACTGTTTAATGGCATAAACCATAATAAAACCGGAAAATTCATACAGGGTAGGAACAGTATATACCTAAGAGGAGGATTAGGTTAAATAAAAATGATCCAAAATGGATGAATAGCAACATTAGAAGGAAAATTGGATTAAAAAGGGGACTCTATAGGAGAATTAAAAGGGGAGAAGTACAGGTAGTAGGACAGTATAATGACCTAGCTAGGAAAGTTAAAAAGGATATTAGGACTGCAAAGAGGAATTATGAGGTTAGGATAGCTAGAGATGCCCAGAAGGATCCAAAGGGATTCTATCAGATGTACAAGGCTAAAACAAAGGAAAGAATAGGACCTCTTAAAGGAATGGATGGCAGCTTGATAGAAAATGGTGAGGAAATTAGTAAGGAATTAAATAAATACTTCTTGTCCGTATTTTCTCATGAGGAGTCAGGTAGGGAACTGGAGCCAGTACAGATCTTTAGGGGACAAGAGGTTGATGAATTAAGCGAAATAGCCATAAGTAGGGAAGTAGTTAGCAAGGAAATAGATAGACTTAAAAAGACTAAATCTCCAGGCCCGGACGACATTTTTCCGAGGACTCTTAGGGAATGTAGAAAAGAACTCGTTGAACCTATTGAGATGATTTTTAGAGAATCACTAGACACAGGAGTAGTTCCTAGGCTATGGAGGCAGGCAAATGTAGTTCCTATATTCAAGAAAGGAGATAAGGCAGAAAGTAGTAACTACCGCCCAATTAGTTTAACATCAGTGGTAGGCAAGATGTTAGAAGCTATCATAGCAAGGGCAATTAGGAAACATTTAGATGAACACAAGCTAATTAGACATAGTCAACATGGTTTTAGCAAGAGGAAGTCATGCCTGACAAATTTATTATCCTTCTATAGGAAAGTATTTGGAACCATAGATAAGGGGGACGAGTATGATATAGTTTATTTAGACTTCAGCAAAGCCTTTGACAGAGTACCCCATAAGAGACTAAGTAAAGTTAAGGCTCATGGCATAGGTGGGAAGGTACTAGAATGGATTAGGGGATGGCTTACAGGTAGGGAACAGAGGGTACAAATCAATGGGAAGAAATCAGACTGGGGTAATGTCACTAGTGGAGTACCACAGGAATCAGTACTAGGTTAGAGACAGGAATAAATAGTGATATCAGTAAATTTGCCGATGACTCGAAGATAGGAAGACAGGTAAAGAATTTAGACGATGCTAGGATGCTGCAGGATGACTTAAATAGGCTGTACGGGTGATCAGAGAAACCTGTAAATAGATTAATCTGTTGCACACCACCCAAAAATGACTAAGGTTGCTGGTTGAGTAAAAGTATTGCTTATTTAACCCTTAAGCTTTGAGAAAGTTTTGGGGAGTGGCTATAGCTGTTGTTTGTTATCCTGCCGTTATTTAAACTTCCACCTGGTAATTATTGTTCATGTATCCAGTTCTTGTCTAGTGGGTCACGTCCCCTTCCACTGTATAATTAACTAGCCTCGGTAATGAAGGGAGATGAAAAAATGCATTTCCCTGTGTCTCAATGTTGAGTGAAAGGGAAAGCAGCAGCGGCAAGGTGTTGTAAGGAACCAGACCGGGGCCACCTGTTTCCAAGCCAACAAGTGCATTCTGATCCACTAAAAGTTACATGTCTTCCCAACACCATATCTTTGTCATGCTGCAATCTGGTTATTATCTACTGTATTAGTGTGGTATTTTTTATTGATTTTTGTTTTGGATTTGTTTCCCTCACAGTGTTAGAAGGGAATAATTTGGTCCAAATATGTGTTTTCTGCCTTTGCATGGGCATCCCCCACTCTTATAATTGATAAATCCTAACTTTCTTACCAGCCAAAATGCCAGCTGAGGAGAAACCAGCAGAGAAGAAGGCACCAGAGAAAAAGTCAGCAGATAAGAAAGCTACTGAAAAGAGTACTGAGAAGAAGACTGAGAAAAAGGCTACTGAAGGAGGAGATAATGTACCACAGGACACCAACATCATCACAGATGGAGGCCGGTTGGTCAAGATGGAGGTGGACTACTCCACAACCTGCGATGAGAAGATCCCAGCATCCCAGAAGATGGCCAAGGATGGCAGTGTGCAGGAGGCTGTGGACATGCTGATGGTGCTGGAGAAACAAACAAGAACAGTGAGTGATGTGTTACTGGGTGTTGCTTGTCTTAAATGTTAGTTGCTATTGAGTGGTGTGATGTTGAATTCATCACTTGTGTTTCATGAGGTAAATTGCACTCATTTTTTGATGTATTGGTGAACCCTTGTCTCCTTTAAGGTTTCAAGTCATTTTCATACCTTGTGTGTTGTGAGTGAAAACTTACTTCAATGAGTAAGGTATTGATACATTGTTTAATAGTTATTTTTTATTGTCAGGGAGCTGATGCACACTCCACCAGCAGAGTTCTTGTTGCTGTTGTTGAGATCTGTTTTGAGGCCGGTGAGTGGAACTTACTAAACGAGACCATTGTCACACTAACTAAGAAGCGATCACAGATCAAGATGGCAGTGACCAAGATGGTTCAAAAGTGCTGCGATTATGTGGACAAGACTCCCAACAAGGAGGTGAAGCTCAAGCTTATGGATACTTTAAGGTCAGTACATTGATTTTATTTTCAAGATTAAAAGTATGTATTACTTGCTTTATTTCTCTTTCTTATCTCTAATTCTCTCTCTCTCTCTCTCTCTCTCTCTCTCTCTCTCTCTCTCTCTCTCTCTCTCTCTCTTTCTCTCTCTCTCTCTTTTCTTTAAGCTTTGGTGATGTGAGTAATACAAGTGTGTATGCAAGGGGTGGCATGTGTAATGAAAGTGAAGGAAGGAAGTGCCAAGCAGTGGGAATGGTTTAATGTATCACCTTAGAAGGGTTTCACCACCTTGACTTTTTTAAAAAGAAATAACAGTATAAAGAAAGACAAGTGGTGAGAACATAAGAGGAAAACCTGTGACGAATTAATTGTTAGGACAGAAGGACTAGGGAGAGAAGGATGGTAGGACTTGACTGTAAAGTTTGTGGACAACACCAAGTAGAGGACCTTTCATCATGACCATTCCACTGATGGAGTTATTGTAGGGAACAAAATTAAACCTGGCTATAGAAGTATTTGTAATATTTGTTAAGACAGGCAAACAGTACTGATTATTCATGATTATTAAGAAAAAATTACCAAACATTCAGTTGAGACATGTAGCAAATTTAAAAGATTTATTAAGAATGAAGTTCAAGTGCATGTTATAACTAGTGTATATGAGGTGTGGGTAGAACACAAGGGACAAAGATGACATTTTAAGGTTTCAAGTTATGGACTGGCCAGAAAGCTCATAATTCTCATCTGTGGAATGGTATAAGTATCAAACCAACAACAGACCATTTCACCTTTGAACTTCCATTGTGTACCAAAAAGCCAATATTGTGGAACTTTAAAAGCCATTACCTCTAAACTTACTTTCAATGTCTTTGCTCCTAGTGCTGCACAGTAAAATTTAAGACATAGCATGATTCTTTGTCTTCAAAACCATCTATCAAGTTATCAAAACATTGTATACTTCACCACTAAGGCTTATTCTACTACATGAGAACTGTGTGTTTGTAATTTTTTATTAATTAATTTTTTATTTTGTTTATTTTATACTAGCAAGATAATTGATAAGCGAGGCACCTTTGACCTACTATGAGGTGATACCAGCTGATCAGAGTGATTTCACCTTCATGACTTGTATTTGTTAGTGTCAGTTACATGTTTCCTTAAACCTAGATTTGTCCTACATTATTGTCATTATTATATTAGCAACACACCAACACCAACATCCTCAACAATTGTGACTGTTGGGGTGTCAGTTTAGCAAAACAGACAACATCACCGGCCACACTCAAACAACTGCTGGGTGTCGGTGTTGTGTTGGTGGCAAGCTTCCTTGTATATGTATTAGATTTTTTCCCACGATGCTTACAATGTTTGGGAATCAAAATGACGCTAGCACTGACAATAGCAACACCTCACCAGTCATGTTGGTGTTGTGGTGGTGTAGGTTGAACTTTGTTTCCTTGCACCAACACCTCAACAAACATGATTGTTGGGGTGTTAGTGGTAGCATTTTGATTCACTGAAAATATCAGTAACAGGAAAAATCTATTAAAGGTTCATGGAAACATGATTCAATAGTCTTAAATTAAAACAATATTTTCATCAATTGAAGGTTTAAATGTGTTTTGAAAGTCCTGGTGTGGGGTGGCTTGGTTTTTAAGTTCAGTTTACCTAATCATGATAATGAAGCCATCTTCAAGGTGCATCAACACTGTTCTTTAGCTTTCCTGGGTAGGATATGATACTGTACTTTATAACAATGGCTCAATTTTTTGTTGATCTGCACACAAAAACACTACAATTCAATTCAAGCAACTGCATGAGCAGCTTGGTTTTTAACACAAGAACAATTAAGTCTATTATCAATAATCAATCCAATCTCAACCAATACCAAGGCTGGAGGATAGGAAGCTGTGCTCAGCCTCAACCGGGTGAAATTGTCTTAAAAAATGACAATTCTGTTCATCGAAGTCAGTTTCTTGAATCAAGACAAAGGGTTGTAAACTTGTGTTAGCTCTGCCATCTTTCAACAGGACCATCACTGAGGGCAAGATTTATGTTGAGGTTGAGCGTGCCCGCCTCACTCACAAGCTGGCAGTAATGAAGGAGGCAGAAGGAGACATCACTGAGGCAGCCACCATCCTTCAGGAGCTGCAGGTGGAAACATTTGGTTCAATGGAACGTAAGGAAAAGGCAAGTCATCTATACTCAATACCTACTCATGAGTCAGGAGTTGAATTGTAGTAGTTCATTTATTTTATTTTAGTTGAAATTTATTAAGTACAGTTTATTGTCCTTTATATAGGCCTGTGGTGAGTGTTGCAAGAATACTGCCATGATATTCCCTATGGAAACCCCCTCCTGTATTTTCTCCCATGAAATGACAAGATGCAGAGGGGAAGTTAGAGTAAAGTCTCCCTGAATCCTAAATGCCTTGTCTTGGCTATCCCCTTTTAATGGGAATTTAGCCAGATCTATTGTTTCTGATGCCTTGCTCCTTCGGTAAATGTCCTCCAAGGGGATGTCCATAGCAGAAGAGCCTCCTCTTTCTATAAAACACTCTCTCCTTGCTTGGTCATGCACTCCCTCCCCCCTCTATCAGCAACTCTTTCATGCATGTACTCCTTTACTCTATCCTTCCATCTTACAACTGGCTTTCCTCTCCTCCTATGATCCTCAATTTTTACTCACATACACATACAACACACTTCACTCCATTTGCACAAGGTCCCATGCCACTTCTTTCATGCACTCTTTCATTGCTCTCACCCTTCCATTTTGTCACGGACACATACGAACATAAGAAAATAAGGAGGCTGCAAGAGGCCAGTGAATCTACTCAAGGCAGTTCCTGTGTTACCATCTTCTTCATCCATATATATGTCTAACATTTTCTTTAAAATATATACTGTCTTTGCACTTACCACATGCTTGCTGAGTTTGTTCCACTCCTCTACCACCCTATTAGTGAACCAATTTTTTCTTATCTCTTTCCTGAATTTGAACTTATCTAGTTCGAAACCATATGTTTGTGTTTTAACTTGTTCCTTGACTATGAGAACCTTGTTTATATATCCTCTGTTGAAACCCTTGACCCATTCAGATACCTATCTGATCTCCCCTTATCCTACGTCTTCCTAAAGAGTGTTGATTGAGGTGTTTTAGTCTATCCTTGTATTTTAAGTTCCTTATCCCCTGAGTCATGTTAGTCATCTGTCTTTGTACCACTTCTAGTTTAACTATATCCACTCTATAGTACGGAGACTAGAACTGCACACCATAATCTAAATGAGCCTTACTAATACTAAGTAAAGTCTTAGTATTACATCTGCTGATCTATTACTTACACGCCTGGTGATAAAACCCAGTACCCTGTCAGCTCTGTTCTTAGCACTAATACACTGCTCTCTGGGCCTCAAGTCCTGACTCACCAACACTCCTAGGTCTTTCTCTGAGTCTGATTTTCCTGTGTCTGCTCCGTTTAGGTTATATATATATTCTGTGTTGTATATACCTACGTGAAGCATACTGCTACCTCACTATTTCCAACCCTTTGATTCTTATCTCCAGTCAACACTATCTTACTCCCTCTTCCAATCTCCATCTGACACTCATTCACATTATTCCAGGACTTCTTCATCTTTTCTTTCCTCTTTCCACTTCTTGCATTTACAGGTGCTTATACACAGACCGATGTATATTGCACTATTCCTACCTTCCTAACTATACACTCTATCCTGGATCCCTTCCATCCATGTGTCCTCTATGCCTTCCCATACCATAAGAGACAATAGAGGTACACACTCTCCCTTTCCCCTTCCCTTACTTCCTTCATCCACTCCACACCACACCACTCTTCCCTCCAACACCCTCCCATACTTCACTTGCTATAGCCTTTTTTCCTCCTACTATGGAGCCAGTGGCAGCTGGCAACACTAGCACATTGCTCTTTCTGGTAGGGCACGGGCCTCAAGAATTGTCAAAAGTATAAGCGATAAAAGCACTGTTGATATGCAGCAACCTCCCCGTCAGTTGTAGTCCTTGGACTATACTAACAGTGCACACCATTTAAAGGGAGGATGGACTGCCCTACCACTGCAATAGTGGTAGACGTGATTGCTTTTCTTTTTTCTTTTCCCAATATTCAAGTTTTTCTTTGCACAGAAGCAATCTTCACACACCTCAGTTAAACCTCATTGGTTACAATACTGCCACTGTGCAAAGTCAGGTACAGGAACTTCTCAATTTATGCAAGTATTGCGTAGTTTAAATTTTGTGTAATGTAAATGTAATTTTTTCATATAGTGTAAATACATTTAATGATTAAAATTATTCTAAAGAAATTGTGAATTAAAGCAACAATACTGGCTTTTTGACATCATGTTAAACCAAAATTGCGTATTTTAAACTCATATAAAATGAGATTAGTGTATATAGATAGATATATATAGATAGATTTTATGTGAGTGATTGTTGGTCTGAGACTTAAGTACAGTGTAATGTGTGGTCTGTTTTATTTATGAATTTTGATTATATGGCGAATAAGTTATTTGAATTCAGAACTCCAAAGACATTTGGAGTCCCTTCAATTTGTTATTATGGCAGTCAAAAGATAGTATATACGTATGTATCTAGACAACATTAAATGATAAACAGCAGCAGCAGCAGGACAAAGGTCTCCCCCAATTTTCTCCACTGATCTCTACCAACTGCCTGTCTGTTCCAAGTTATTCCAACAAAACTTCTTATCTCATCTTTCTATCTAGTTCTCTGTCTGTCCTGTCTTGTTTTACCATCCATGGGCTGTTACTCAGTGTCACAAGACGTGTCCTAGCTATGTCCACTTTTTCTTTCCTTTTAATTGTGGTCAAGATGTGTTCAACTTTGGTCTGCTCCTTAATCAGTGATGCTTTCTTCCCATCTCCATGTTACGCTAAACATTATTCTCTCTAATCCCTTTTGGACTCTGAAGTTTTTGTTCCATGGCTTTCGTAAGACTCCAGGTTTCTGATCCCTATGTTGGTAGTGGTAGAATGCATTGATTATATACTTTTCTCTTCAGTGATAATAGAAGATTACTTTTCATAATGTTGTGTTACCTACCAAAAGCACTCTATCCCATCACTATTCTTTTGATTTCTTTTTCATGGTCTGGACATGCACCAGAGAGAGAGAGAGAGAGAGAGAGAGAGAGAGTAAGAGCATTTAAATCACTGTTCAGAAGAGTTTTGTGCAATTCCATAACGGCTTCTACATCATATACTTTTTCTATCTCCTCGTCATCATCGGCTGATGTTGGTGTATAAACCTGTGTGGTTTTCATTGTATATCTGTTGTTAAACTTGATTATTATTAATCCTGCAACTCACTCACTTACACTTTATAAATTTTCAATATTTCCTGTTTGTTCTTTGTTCATTAAGAAGCCAACTCCTTGTTCATCCTTGATTCTGTAGCAAAATATCTGACGATTCTTCAGTTTTATGAATTCTCCATTTCTTGAGACGCCATTTAGGCCCATGATATCCCATTTGATGCCTTCTAGTGTTTTTAATGACACTTCAAGACTACCTTCACTAGCATATAGTTGATTAAGAATGTTTGTTTCAGGTTGAAATGATTTTGGAACAGATGCGTTTGTGTTTATTGAAGAAAGACTTTGTTCGAACCCAAATTATCTCCAAGAAAATTAGTACAAAGTTCTTTGACAGTGAAGAAGTGGACAACCTAAAACTCAAGTTCTACAAGTAAGTGACTCTTGTACTGATATATTTAACTCATTCAAGACAACATACAGAATCCAAACAGAAAATCTTTGCCAAATTTCATAGTAAAATGTATTCTCAAGTATTACAACTATTAGCTTCGTCTGAGACTTTTGTATCTTATGTCTGGCTACCAAATGATGTACTTCAGATAACAGTTTGATAGGATCCTAGAATGTATCCGAATGCTAATGAAAACATGACCAAATATGATATATGTTAATCTTTGCTTGATTTATTTTATGCTTTTCAGCCATAATTCTAATGAAATAGCAAGGCAACTATTTTTCGTTGGATTCTGTGGATAATTAACCAAAATTTTAAAGATATGGATGACTTTTGGTGACTGGTGTAGAAATTGACTCATTTAGTGATGAAGATATTGTAGAAACTATTTGCTAACATAACACATAACTGAAAATTTGCTGTTAAGCTTAAAAAAATTTGTCTTATAAGTTGTGGTTTATAATTGTAAAAATATTGCATTTGTTTTTTATCTGTGATGTAATATGTGGTGTGTAGTAACATGTTATTTATATTTATTAATTTTTTTATTGTATTATTTTGCAAATGTTATGTTTGTAATCATAGCAACACACACTCTTTCCTCAGCCTCATGATTGACCTGGACAGTAATGAAAGCTCTTTTCTGAGTATCTGTCGCCACTACCGTGCCATTTATGACGCCAAGACAGTGCAAAACAACGAAGATGAGAAGAAGCGAATCCTGAAGCATGTGGTTTTGTTTATCATCTTGGCCCCATATGACAATGAGCAGAGTGATCTTCGTCACAGAATCAGAGAAGATAAGACCTTAGAAGATATCCCACAATACCGGTAAGTGAAGAAATAAGTGTTTGGCTCTGGAGTGAATGTGAGTATTATGCTCTTAGGAAATTTAGATGCTTGTGTTGATGTACTTGAAAACGTGGTTGGTAGGGCACATTGTACCTGGGAGAAATGAAAATGGAGAAAGAATGATTAGAATATGTGTACAAAGGAGTATATACAATGGAGGAACAGACAGCAAGTCTTATTGGACCTAACGAGGCTGTCCGTGTGGCTACACTCTACTACTATAATATCTACTTAATAGAGACAAAAGAACAGCAAAGTGGAAGGTTCTTCCACACCCACCCGTATGCCAGCTGAAGCTGGCCGGAAGAGGAAGCGATACCTTGTAGTATGGACAAACTATCATGGAATTTGTAGAGAAAAATGAGAAGGCAGGCATAATTTACAGCTATTACTAAAAAAAAAATATATATATATATATATATATATATGCAGGAATGAATTACTCTATTTGGTGAACAGATGCTAAGTACTTATCAAGTTTCTTCTTAAATGATTCAATTGTGTTACTGTTAACTATTTGTGCTGGTAAAGAATTCCAAATATTCACGATTCTATTAAAGAACAAGTGCTTCCCTTTCTTTGATCTAAAACTCTTACCAATGATCTTGAAGCCATTGTTATGAGTGGTGTTTGTGAGATCGGTAGTTACATAATCGTGTATGTTAATAGTGTCAAATCCGCAAAAAATTTTACCCATTTGGATAAATTGGATGAGTTAAGTTTGTTTAGTCATTCTTCGTAAGGCTTGTTTTGCAATCCAGGGTTCACTTTAGTAACTTTTCTTTGTATTCTCTCCAGCTTATCAGTATGGTGACCAGAACTGAATACAATATTCTGGCTGAGGGTGTACAAGTGCATTAAATAGTGTTATGATAACTTTTTCAAATTTGTACAGAAAAGTTCTTGCGATGAAGCCGATCAGTTTGTTAGCTTTCTCAACAATGTCTGAACAATGTTTACTTGGATGCTAATAGTTACTCCTAAGCCTTTTTCATGGCTAACCTTGGAAAATTCGAAGCCATTCATTGTATATTTTGTGTAATGATTATTGGTTCAGATATGCAATACTTTTACATTTATCAATATTAAATTTTATTTGCCACTTTTCTTTTTATATCAGTATGGTAGATGTGGTTAGAGCAAGAGGATAACACCCAATAAAATGGGAAGACAGACTGTTAGTGCACGTGAGAAAAAGGCAGAAAAGAAAAACTAAAGGATTAGAGCAGGCAAGGACAAGAATTAATTAATACTTTTCTGTTGTTGCCATGCCCTGGGGCGAGTTCTGATAAATGTAAATCAGGTATAGATAGATACATAGATAACCCTCTTCTATATGGTTATAAACCATTCTTTTTCACTGAGGCATTGTATGCTGCTCTCCATCACATAGGAACACAAAGGAAGAACAAACAGCAGCAGACCTGTTAGCCCTTACGAGGCTGTATTGGATAAACTACACTACAAAGTAATTCAGATAAAATTTATTGAATTTTGCTATGACAGCAGATTACATTAGTCAAAGTACTTGAAATCTATAACTTGTAATTTTGATGATATCAAATGGTATCGAATTTCATGCATTAATGACCCGATTGAAAAAGAGTAGTTTGGCTTTTTTAAATCTTTTACCAATTATCTTGAAACAGATTGTTTTTATTTGATTGACTGTGGAGTAATTCTTTGAACATTTAAACACCTACATTTATATGTATTCTTAGTAGCTGCTGCAAATTCCGTATTTTTTCTCTACCTTCAGATTCCTCTGGAATTTTTGAAGCCGTTGATAACCAAAATCAAGTCTGCTGCATGTTTCCATAGCAATCCAATCATAATGCCTTGAGTACTATTATATAACTTGGCAAGTCATCCTCAGTCCATGGCGTATGCAAATATTTACTACAAATTCTCATTTTTTTGTGTCTTAACAATAGTTCTTGATAATGGTGGTGTGTCAGCATTAGCATCAAAGATAACAGAAATTAACTTAAAGCAATGATCTATATAATTTCCCATCTGTATGTATTGACCAACCTTCAAGTTTGTTTAAATTATTCTTATTTACATGTGCCTATAAAAATCTTAAAAACTCAAAACGTTATTTCAATCACTTTCTGTTGAGTTTTTAAGATGGTGATTTCATTGTCATTAGGAAACTTGTTCATGTTTGGACAGTACTAATGGGTTTGCTGCAGACAAACACCTTTTTAACCAGTCGTGTTGGAATTTATTGTGAAATACCGTATATACCGGACTATAAGGCGACTGGTTATATAAGACGACCCCCAATTTTTGAGGAAAAAAATTTGGTTTTGAGCTATTATCGCTATATTAGACGACCCCCTTTCTCATGGTAAGGTTCACTGTTCACCTGTCCTTAATTTATTACTCCAACAATTACTTCCAACACTAGTTGCTCAAGATGTAAGTAGTTAAAGGAATTAAAAAACTACATATTGTACGTATACTACTTTTACTAAACAATAGTCTGAATTTTTCAAAACTTAAAGAAACATTATCATAAACATCAGCACCGCCATGCCAGGCGCGCTCTAATACCTTGTTTCAACAATTGTCTCAAACATTCGAAACATAGATATTTAATTAAAAACCTTCAAAATCATCTTCATCTGATACAGTAAGCATGTCAAATATATCTTTAGATACATGTTCAAGGGCATCATCATACGGGTCAAATTCTGCATCATCTGGGTTGTCGTCTGCAACCTCATCACCAGTGTCGCCCGCCACCCTGCTGTTGATAGTTATACAAGCAGCTTGAGTGTTGTTATAAAATAATCACCTTTACATTGCAGTCTTCACTGTTTGTCCAATGATCCTCATACACTGAATGCTCCACACTTGACACATGACAAACAACAGCTCAACAACAACACCAACAACACTTACAATGGCGACAACAACCAGACAAACACCACTACTGTTCCATCACACCTGCACCAGTCACTGACAATCCCTCTTGAACCACAGTCAAACCACAGCGGTGGAGTTCCAACTATAACCACCTCAGACCATCAGACTGCTCCCCACAGTTGTGCCTTCATAGCCAGACCTCCTGTGTTCACGCCACCGCCATTGTTTCCCAACTAACCTCATTCCTTGGTCTCCCTACATAACCAACCCCCTCGTCTCGAACACAGCACTGTTCGGGACTTCAACTCCCCAACAAACACCCTTTTACTTCAAGAAAATAATGACTATTTTCTTTCCCTAATGCCCAATTATTGATATGCTCGTCATTCACTGTATAAACACAGCTATACAGTACTAAAGTTTGCACATAAAAGTACCCAAAAGTAACAGGTGTTGTGGCCCACACGTGACGTTGTCAGTAAACATTCAACACCCATAGAGTTAGGGTGGGCCCACACGCCTGTGTAGGTGTATATATATATATATATATATATATATATATATATATATATATATATATATATATATATATATTATGCAATGCATACACGTGTGTGCATGTGGAATGAACTCCAAGGTATAGTGGCGCTGAATATTCATCACAGAGTTATAGGTTTGTGTTTTATTCTCGGTGTATAAGACGACCCTTAGATTTAGAAGCCTTAAACTTGGCAAAATATCTCGTCTTATAGTCCGGTATATACGGTACTAGCTTTGCACAGTTCATTTATTGAGAATAACGGTGATGATCAATACTGAATGGCAATACTGAAAAATTAATGTGTATCTTTGTGAAAATTTTGAATCTTACTGTAATTCTTGATATTGATTTATATATATATATATTTTTTTTTTGTCCAAAATGAAGATGTCCCTATTGCAATGTAGCATTGCATTACCGACAAAATATGGTGCATGCCTGGTCTCACCATCAGTATCAAAGTGGTCATGTGCAGAATCTGGTTGGGTTTGTGTCAATATTTTTGTTCTTTTTCAGAGATCTCCTGCAATTGTTTGTGACAGCTGAACTAATCAAGTGGTCTGGTCTGTGTGAGGTTTATGAGAAGGAGTTGAGGTCAGATGCTACAAACGTTTTCCCGAACAATGAAGAAGGCAACAACCGATGGACCAAATTGAAGGACCGGGTGGTGGAACACGTAAGTGGAGAGATTATACTACTCCTGTATATTGCCAAGTAATTACATATCTATCTATGTACTTGGCTGATATCACTTAAATTATTGCTGAGATAAGGACAGGTATTGGGGAGAAATTATTCTCTCCTCCCCATCTGTCTCATAACAGGAAGTAACAATACAGAGAAGAAGCTCTCCAGCTCTATTGCTGAGTCCCTTTTAGCTGTTTTTTGCAACATACATGGAATATGGTAGCAGTGTTCTAACTGATGTGAGACCAGACTGGGTTCCTCTACCATAGAGGGTAAAATATATTAGTATGACAATTGAAGCCTAAATTACTCCAGAGGGTAAGATAACTGGAGTAACTCCAGTAAGATAACTGGAGCCTTTATAAATCACATGAGTGAGTTTCACACACTGCAGAACCAATTAAGCATGAAACTTGGTGTACCACTATATTTTCCTACTAAAAAAAAAAGTAGATGCATTTTATTTTTTCCTGTGTTTGTGATAAGTAAATCATTGTTCCATTTGTTTAAATATAGAAGAAGCAGTGATCTGCAGAAAATTAATGGAGCAAATTTTGGGTGAAATAGATCCACTGAAATGTAAGTTATGGAAGATCATCTAGTATTTTTACTCTGCAGAACATCAGGATGATGGCTAAGTATTACACCAAGATTCACTTGAAGAGAATGGCAGAACTGTTGGACCTCTCAATTAAAGTGAGTATATCATCATTAAGTATTTTTATTTGAAAATTTTTACAATCTTTCCTGTTAAAAGTAATGGAGAAGCAAGAAAATCAAATTTTTTTCATATTACATCGTCTTTATAGGAATCCTAAGGATCATAGTATTTACTCACCATTCATGAGTAAGTTAGTTCATCTTTAATCCTGTAACTTTAATAGTGGAGTTTGTGGTTTTTAGTGAGGATATATACACTTGGATGCCTTAACTTACTGTAGGATTTGAGACAAAGGTTGGTTGGTTTACATTGGCCACTGTCTGTCTCAACTGAGCACAGTTGGCAGCTCTCGATACTTCTCAACTACCTATCCTGATGATCTGAACAAAACAAAAGATAAAGGCACTACTGGTTAATGTAGTCAGTCACCCAGCCATCTCAACCAGGATTTGTGCTTCGACGGTCATCCTCTCCTTTGGGGGCAGGGACGACTGGGACAGATTCTTGATAGAGTGTATGTGATTCTGGTGTTTGCCTAGGGTGTGGACGGTCAGCTGGTGGCACTGCCTCCTTCAGTTAACCACAGATGCTTAGCAATATGCAGCCACTTCCATCCATCCTGATTGCGTACTGGCATTGTGATGGCCATCCATCCACAACGCTGCCCGACCTGCTCCATGCTTGGCTACCTTAGGCCAGAATCCTGGGGATGCTGGCTCCCAAGTTATTGCCCCAAGTTGTGCCATATGGACTTCCCTCTCGTCCAGGGAAGGCCTTGGATCGTATCGTATCTCTGCAAGGGAATGTTTTGGAAGGCGAGAGATACCTAGTCCCGGTGGTCTTTGTTCGGGGGAGGCTGTGGAGAGTTAACTGTGGTGTAAACATCCTGTGGGGAACATCCTGTCAGGAACCTGTGGGCTCTCTCTCTCTCTCTCTTTTTTTTTTTTTACCTTTGAAGGTGACAACTGTTCTATTTCAGGAGAGCGAGGAGTTCTTGTGTCAGCTGGTGGTGTCAGGAACTGTGGTGGCTCGCATGGACAGGCTGGAAGGAGTGGTCAACTTCGGCACCACCCCCGAGCACTCACAGCTTCTCAATAGCTGGTCAGAGTCTCTCCACCATCTGATGGCACTGGTGAACAAGACAACACATCTTATCAACAAGGAGGAAATGGTACATAAACATTTGTTGCAAGTCAAAGAATAACTTTCTGCTCTTTATAAGTTTTCCTTAGCATTTTTTTTTTAATGTTATGTAATATCCTATTTTTAGTACATAGGTATATTGGGAAAGCCTTTGTGTTATTACCATCCCTTATTATTTGGTCAGGGTGACTCGAAGATAACAATGTACATTAATGCTAATGATGCAATTGTTGAAGGAAATATTTTTAATGTAGCAAGAATGCTGTGTAACAACATCTAAGTATTCTGTTTTGTAATTAAAAATTTCACAATTAAATATGTTTTAATCCAAACCTCACCTCACAAAGGTTAAGTGTAATTGCAATGTAGACTAGTTGTGAATTAAAAATAGTGGGAGATGGTGATGGGGAAGGAGGAGTAGGGGAGAAGGGGGTATAGGAATGGAAGGAAAGTCATTGGTTGGTTGATGAACTTCTGCTGAAACACAGAGGAGGTTCTCGGAGATGGTATGTGGTGTGGTAGGGGATGGAAAAAGGAGTGAGGTATCAAGGAAAGGTCCTGCTATGAAGGCTTCAATGTCAGAGATGGTCTCACTAGGGGATGAGAGAGGGGGAGTAAAAGTTTTGGCTGTAGGAAAAAAGTTTTAGTGATTAAAGAGGAAGTACAATCAGTAGAAGGTTTTGGATGAGAAGCACAGAAGCAACGCTTGGTGTTTAGTGTATGAATGCGTCGTGGAAAAGGGATAAGGTTTAAAGTTGGAGTAGAGGTTGGGTTATCTGCATTTAATAGAAAAAAATAATTATTCACTGGCACTTAAGTAACTACAGGGTGGGTGAGAGAAGTGGAAGAAGAAGGATGGGATGTAGGAGGAGAGTTAGTGTTAGTCGTGGTCTGTGGGGTGTTAATGGAGATGTGCTGAGAGAGAGGAACCTGTTGGAAGCCACTGAGACAGGCTTCTTAAGAAGTCTAACTTCTTTGAGTATTAGGCTGTGTTGGAAGCGGAGGGCAGCAACCTTCGATTCAGATTTGTAAACAGGGCAGCTTTGAAAGAAGACATTATGCTGTTGAATTGTATTACATTGTTGATGAACAGTTCATATGGGTATGGCCAGGTGAGGCACAGAGAGGGCAACATGCAGTGGATCTACACTCTTCTGCTGGATGTCCGAATCTCCAGCAGTTTTGGCAATGATGTGGTGGAGGAATGTAAGGTTTAATCTTACAGAAGGCTCCACCTATGTATACACTGTGTGGAAGACTTGAATGCAATTCTTGCAATATTTACTGGATATTTGCAAAACACCACGAGGATTAATGGTAGAGCAGAACACGAGCGATATCAGGTTTGTCTGCAATCAGCTCAAACAGGTCAGAAAAACAGAACAGTCAGACCAACTAACACCTGTGACACTGGTAGGTGCTGGATGCTCCTTTAGATGGTCGGCCTCTGCCCTTAGTAGTGCAGGCTTTAGATTTTTTATAGTGATGCCTCATTTTATCTTTGTTTTCTTTTTTGAGAGACTCATGCTGCTCGTGGAAGCTCCTCAATACATGTAACTTTGCAATCCCATTGAGGATAGTGTTATGGCACCATGTAAGTGATCTTTAGCCACTCGGCGGTTATTCCATAGAAAAGTGGCCAGCCCATCGGGGGACTCAAACTCAGGACTCTGAGTTGGTATGCCCCCCACTAGTCCACTGCCTCCCCCCAAAAAAACTTGTAATTTAGTAGTTAAAACAATTGCAGAGGCACCCACAGATACTGATTAATATCATTACATGCATACAAACACACAAATATAGATACGGAGACAGGATCACACGAGTGTAGCTCAGGCCCTGTATACTACAACTATGTAAATACACACACACATACACTTAAAAATCAAGTTCAGGTCTCAAGCAACAGCACAAAATATTTTTTCTATATCACAAACCGTTGGCGCCAGTAGTAGGCTTTATAGAAGCAAAACCTGTAGGTTTTTTTTAGATTTTTTATAGTGATGCCTCATTTTTTTTTATATCATTAACCTTTGGCGCCAGTAGGCCTATTGTAGCATAGATGGACTTGCCTCACCTGTTATTTGGCGCAGGTTTACAGATTTTTATAGTGACGCCTCAAATGTTTAGGTTCTCTCGTGACTATGTTGAGAACGTGCGAGGCTAATCACTACTACAGCCTCAGACACATATAAACGTTAGTAGTCCCGTCTGAGGACAGTATGGAAGCAATTTGGGTAGTCTTTGGTGATATCAAAGAATGAAAAGTGGTCAGCGTATAATGTGGATTTGAACCTGGGACCCTAGGCTCGCATACCAGAGTGCTAGACCACTGTACCACCGCCTCCCCTCAAATGTTTACGCTCTCTCTTAAATATGTTGAGAACAATGAGAGGCTATTGCTACTACAGCCTCAGATGCATATAAACATTGTAAATCCTGTCTGCAGACAGTATGGCAGCAATTTGGGTAGTCTTTGGCCACTTGGCGGTAATACCAAAGAATGAAAAGTGGCCAGTGATATTGGGAGATCGAATCTGGGACCTTAGGTTCGCATGCATGAACGCTGCACCACTATACTATCTAAAGATTGGAAACTGGCAAAGATAGATAGATATAAGAAAATTTGGCTAAGAAAAAATATGATAGGAAGAAAGAGCCAAATTTAATGTATGGATCAAAGAAGTCAAGGAAAAAAATACAGATGAGAACGGAAGAGGAAACAAATTCTATTGGAGAGTTTTAGGACTAAAAGTGAAAAGATGATACATACAAGAGAAAGAGTAAGAAAAAACAGCTCAAAGGAAAAAGAAAAAAAATGGTTTGTATCATACACAAATATAAATGGGCTAGTGTTAACATTATCAGAAATAAATGATTACCTGAGAACCAAGAAACCAGACATGTTTAGTTTATTAGAAACAAAAAGGATGTGCCAGTTAGGAAAGGACAATATAATGTGTGGAGGCAAACCAGAAATAAGAAAAAAGTGAGGCGGAGTAATAGTTTTAACAAGGAAGGATGTGATAATGGGGAAGGTGGAAAAAGAGGCGTTGAAGATAGAGTTGGTAATGAAAAATGGAAGAAAAAGGGACGTTCCACTCAAGACCAATGCCTGGGGGAGAGAAGAGTAGGGAAACATGGTGAAACACACATGCAATTGTTTAAAGAATATGATAGAAAACAATGACAACATAATTATGATGGGAGATTTCAACTGCAAAGAAGTTTACTTGGAAGAGTGGCATATTGTAGGAGGAGAAAAATCATGGGTTGGTATATTGTTGGATTTGGTAATGAATAGCATTATGACTCAGTGGATTAAAGAGAATACAATATTTAGAGGTAATGAAGAACCATCAAGACTAGATCTACAATTGACAAAGGAACTGGAAGTAATTAGAAATGTAAATCACCGGTCTGCTTCAGTGGTGCAGTGGTTAGCACGTCTCACTACGAATCAGCTGGCCCGAGTTTGATCCCAGACGAAGACAGTCGGCGCACAGCTCACCCGGCTGTTCATCCTCCCAAACAGGTTGGTAGATAAATGGGTACCTAAGGAAACCTGGGGAAGATAAACTGTGGAAAGTTGGATGTCACGGTGGCCTTGTGTCTCGGCATAACGGATTAATTTCCACCACAGGCTCAAAGGCCAATGTGTCGGGAGATGAACGGCTGCAGCTACGCGCAGCTATAGCGTGTGGCCCCATTTTACCTTTTTTTATCACTAGGAATGAGTGACCATGTACTTATTGAGTTTGAAGTAAATTATAACATAAAAGAGGGGAGAAGAGAGGAACACAAGAATGGAAGATACAATTATGGTAAAGCAAACTTTGTAAAATTGTGAAAATTTTTCAGACAGACTGGAGTAGTTTTCATGCAACAAGGAACACTCAGAAGAAATGGGATGAGTTCATCTGAATATACACTGAAGGCAAATAAATAGATATGCCCCAAAAATAGTTATTAGAGAAAAGAAAAAAAATTAATGGTTTAATAGAAGCTGTGAATTAGTAAGATTGGAAAGAGAAAAAACATGGAACAAGTGAAGGAAAAAAGAAGGAAGAAACTCATGATAGTAATACATAACAACTAGAAATAAATATATAAAAATTCGAAGACAAGAAGAAAGTAACTTTGAGAGAAATGTAAAAGAAAAATGTAAAAACAAACCAAAACCTTCCTATAGAAAAATTAAAAGCAGGGAGTGAGTAGACAAGCTGAAGGTAGAAGGCACAGTGTACGAAGATCCATTACAACAGGCTAAGGTGATGAATAAGAGCTTCCAGACAGTATTTAAAAGAGAAAGTTAATTTAGAATGAATATTATAGCAACAGAACATTTAATGGAAAACATAAAAGTAGACCTAAAAGAAGTAAAACAACTGATGGAAAGTCAAGATGTGTGAAAAGTGCCGGGTCCAGATGGAGTGTCAAATTGGATAATTAAAGATTGTAATAACCAGCTAGCAGGAAAGTAGTATAATTGAGTTCACTAAAGGAGGTCAGATTGGAAAAGAGCAAATATTGTGCCAATTCACAAAGGAGGAAATAAAGAAGAACCATTATATTACATATCAGTATCATTAACAAGCGTTGTGGCAAAAATTTGTGAAAAAATAGTGAAGAACAGATGGTTGAAGATTTTGGAAGAGACAAACACACTTTCAGGGGTTCAGTTTGGATTTAGAGGAGGAAAGTCTTGTATAACAAACTTACTAACCTTTTACTCGAGTGATTGATGTGACACAGGAAAGAGAAGGATGGGTTGATTGCATCTACCTGGACCTAAAGAAGACTGTTGACAAGGTACCTCACAGGAGACTGCTCTGGAAACTAGAAAATGTAGGAGAATTGAAGGGTAATTTACTGAAATGGATGGAAGACTTTTTGAACAGAGAAATGAGAACAGTAATAAAAGATCACTAGTCAGAATGGTGCAGTGTAAAAAGTGGAGTTCCTCAAGGATCAGTATTGGCCCCAGTGATGATGTAGTAGAATGAGACAAGGGAAAGTATTTGATGGGAAATTAATGGATAAACAAAACAAATGTTGAAAAGGATTTGGGAGTATGGATTACAGATAATTTGTCACCAGAGAAACATATTAATAAAATCACAGGAGATACATATCAGCTGCTGAGAAATATAAGAATGGCTTTCAAATATCTGGATGAAGAGATGATTAACAAATTGATAACATCATTGATTCGACCAAAGTTGGAATATGCGGCAGTGATTTGGTCACCACATAAAAAGAAGGATATAAAGAAGCTTGAGAGACTACAAAGAGCAACTACAAAAATAGCTCCATAAATTGATCTTATGAGGAAAGACTTTCTAGGCTGAAACTACCAACTCTTGTGAAAAGAAAAGAAAGGGGAGATTTTATAGCAGTGTATAGAGCCTCAAAAGATTTGGGAAAAAATTTAAAGAGATGATCTATTTGTGTGGGACGACAGAACAACAAAAGGACACAAGAAACTGAAAAGGACTACATGCAAGAGAGATATAACAAAATACAGCTTCCCATATAGAATCCTGGAATAAACTTGATGTAGAAGTAATCAATGCAAGAAATATTCATGATTTCAAAAGCAAACTGGATAATAGTAGATTTGGAGATGGGACCGTGCGAGTATAACTTTTCCTGTATAGTACAACTAGGTAAATACACACACGACTGAAGGCCAACATCTTAAGATGGATGAAAAAATTTTGAAAGATAGACTAATGAGGAGAGTGATAAGAAAATAAATTATCAGGACATATGAAAGTAACTAGCAGAATACCTCGGGGATCATTGTTAGTCGCAATAATGTTTCTAATATACATAAATGATGTAGTGGAAAAAGTGAACAGTTACACTAACCTGTTTGTTTGATGCAAAAATAATGAGAAAAATAAAGGTGGAGGAAGGCTGTAAAAAACTGCAAGAGGACATTGATAAGATTTACAACTGGAGCAAGAAGTGGGAAATGGAATTTAACTTCAAGAAGTGTAAAGTCTAACAAATGGGAATTGGAAAAGGGCAATACAAGACCAAGATGGAATTATGAAATGGGGAATGACACAATAGGAAAAATGGAGGAAGAGAAAGACTTATGAGTCATAATCCAAAACAACCTGTTTCCAGAGAAACATATAAGCATACATAGTGCAGTACATGCTCACAGATGAAGTTCTGGAAGAGGCTTACGCCTGTGTCTCCAGCTCGTTATCCTGGTTTCTATTAAAACTTTGGGTGCGGGTGGTGGCTCCGGTGGCTATTAGTGCTTTATAATCAAATTTCTGTGCTTGGTCTTTCCATGCTTTGTCCAGGTTTGACTCAAATTTTACTGTCGATTCCGCACTGATCACCCACTCTGGCAAGTTGTTCCAGTTGTTGACAACCCGATCGGAGAACGTATACTTCCTGGTGTTAAGCCTCGTCCCCAACTTATAGAGCTTCTTTGAGTTTCCTCTGGTCGTGGTGTCTTCCCTCATCTTGAAGATTCCACCCGTGCAGTCTGGGTCATACTTATGAGTAATGATCTTGTACGCCTCAATCTGGTCGCCTCTTGATCTTCTGTAGGTCAGTGTGGGCAGGTTCATTTTCTTGAGCTTCTCTTCATAAGGGAGTTCTTTCAGTTCTGGCACCAGTTTCGTTGCCCGACGTTGAACATTTTCAATTGCCTCCACGTCCTTGACCAGGTGCAGACACCACACCTGGTTTGCATACTCCAAGTGAGGCCGCACCATTGCCGTGTACAGTGCTTTGAGAATCGTTGGGTCAAGATACACAAATGTTCTCCTGATAATGCCCAATATGCTATTCGCTTTGTTGATCTTCTCGGCTAGGTGTTCTGAGAATGTCAACTTGTCGTCTATCACAACTCCAATATCCTTTTCTTGTCTGGTTCTGGTAATTGTGCCTTGCATTGTGTAATCACGCACATCCACATCTGATCTGCCTATTCTCATATGCTTATTTTTGTCTGGGTGGAATTTGAGCATCCATTTTTTAGACCATTTGTGTATTTCATTTAAGTCTTCCTGAAGCTTGTCACAGTCCTCCTCACTAGTAATTCTCCGGAACACCTTGGTGTCATCTGCATACAAGTATACCTCGCTGCCATGCTTAACCGCACCCGGGAGATCATTAATGAACATGACAAATAACAGGGAACCTAGCACTGATTCTTGAGGCACTCCACTAGTGACCTCCTTCCAGTCTGAGGCCTCACCATTGACCATCACTCGCTGCCGTCTGCCAGTCAGGAAGTTTTCTATCCATTGTAGCAATGTCCCATCAACTCCATAGCTCTTGACCTTCGCCAGTAGTCTCTTATGAGGGACACGGTCAAAAGCCTTCATGAAGTCGCAGTAGACAACATCAATGGCTTCCCCTTCATCAATGGCCTTTGTCCACTTGTCAAGTACCTGGAACAGCTGGAGCACTGTTGATCTTCTTGAGATAAACCCGAACTGCTTTTGGCAGAATAACTTGTGCGCTTTCATGTCCTCAATTATTGCCTCTCAGGACTGTCTCCATCAATTTACTAAAGACACTAGTGAGGCTTACAGGTCTATAGTTACCAGGATCACTTTTGCTTCCTTTCTTGAAAATGGGTGTAATGTGAGCTGTACGCCAGTCGTCAGGAACTACTCCTTCATTTAGTGAGCTATGAAAAATTATTTTCAATGGTTCAATCAGTTCTTCAGCCATTTCTTTGATTACCCTTGGGTGTATCTCATCCGTCAACATTGCAGGCCGCAAAATTAATATATATCCTACAGTAAAAAAAATACAGAAAAATATAAGCATTATCATTATCCATTAGAAAATAAATTTAAATTACCATTTTACTGTACCTGGGCTTGCAGAGATGGAAATTGGTCTTGGTCGCAAAATTGGCGTATCACAAAATTGGAGGCACCACTGTATATGTTTATATGTATTTGTGTAGTTAATTGGCTATTGTATTCATTTTCATGTTCTCTTAGCTATGATTGCTTATGTTGAGTGTTGATTGATCATAATTTTGGTAAAATATACTTTAATAGAATATTATTTGAATCTGATGCCAAACAACATACAACAAAGCCCTTATAACTCGGCATGATAGAGGCTCTGGCCTTACCAAGTTATGCTAACGCCCTCCTGATATGGATAAAAATTCAAAAGCAAAGAGATAGTCATAACTCAGCAATATGACGAGATACAAAAATTTGTGCCTATTGTCTTTGCCTTGCCGAGTTATATATGATTCTGAATTATACAATATGCTGAGTTATAAGAGTTTTACTGTACTTTATTTCTACAAACAATGGATTGCATATAAAAGCTGAATTGTGATTATTTTAATACTAACTATTACTTTTCTCTAAGAAAGGAAATACGTAATACCTATTGTTATTAGATACTTAATCTCCTTTATTGAAAAAATATTGAAAATCAAACAGTGTAAGTGTAATAATAATTGCTAGTTCATGTAGATACTACTATGTAGCTGATAATTCTAAATTACATTTATAGTATTCCTGATAAACAAAATACTCCAAGTTACTTATTCTAGTGTATAAATCAAGATGTAGTGTTTCACTATTTATATATTTTAAAAATAATAGTTGTACTTGCATAAAAATAGACCAACCTGGTATATCATAATCATCTTACTCTCCAATACTTTAATATCTACCAAGTATTTCACCCCAATGTCATCCCACTTTATAAAAAGTCTTCTTTTACACCCACATCATCATCATTACTTGTACTTGCTCTCCTATTCTTTTCATTTTCTCCCACTATTGAGGATACCAAGCCACCTCAAGACATAAACAGTTACCAATTGGAAGGGCCGGCAGGTTGACAGAGCCATCTTTTAAAGAATGGCAGCTTACTTAGATGATGAAAAGAAATATAAATAACGAAAAAAAACATTGAACCCTTCCCATGAAAAAGTTTACAAATTTCATAATACATCATGACAGACAAAAACTTAAAACTTCTCAACCCCTTCATGTCTCAGCAACCATTTCTTGACCGTCTGCAGCTTTCCACCGTGGTACAAGCCCATGCCAACAGAACGAACAACTCTGTGGCACGGCACAATGATGCCAACAGGATTGTTGCGCATTGCTGACCCAACAGCTCTCACAGCTCCTGTTGGATGGGACAAACCGCTGATACTATATTATGTCTTTTCAACTACACAATACTTATGTTCAGCACTTACAAATTCTAAGCATTTATAAATCAAACAAACTATGGTTTCCATGACCATATAGCCATTTGTAAATACAAGTGAAATAACTGTAATTGTAATGTGGAGAAGGAAATGTGCCAGGCTTTGTAACAAAGGCCATATGGCAAAGTAAAATAAAGAAAGCACCAAGAGGAATGAACAAGGGGCCTAAAAGGAGGTGAATATGCCTTATCCATTGAAACAATCACAGATGGAGAAGATTTTCTTATTATACAAACTTGCAATACTTTTTATGAATTGCTTGCTAACCTGCTCTATACTGAGAGCTTGGAAAAACGCCACAATAATACTAATTCACAAGAAAGAAGATATCAAAAATCTAAAAAATTAGTCTAGTATAGTCTGTAGTATATGAGCTTTTCACAATGGTACTCGTGAATAAGATTGGTGAAACATTTTATTTAAATAATCTGAAAGAGCAGGCATGGTTCCGGAGTGGTAATTCAGCAATGGATCACATCCATGTTATTAATCAAGTACAGTACTAATGGAAAAAATGCACAGTACACCCAGTCCTCCGGTAACGCAGTCAACTGGGATTGGTACCGTGCCGCATTATCGAAAACCACGTTATCAAAATAATAGAACATATGTAAATAAATTTCCTTGGACTGGCCACTCGGCCAGAGTCCCATTTTTGACCAACATTTACCTAGTTATTGGGGTTAAGTCAACACTCATTTATTCCCACCTTTTTACACCATTATAGGAAAACATAAACCAATGATATTGACCTGTTTCTGAGTGTGTGGCAAGTGTGATGTTCCCAGTCCCCTTGTATGCCTTAGGCCTAGGTTTTCCACCTTCTATCTCCTTGATAATAGCCAGTTTCTGTTCATAGGTAAAAACCTTCCGTTTTGGTGGCGGCTGGTTGGGTGGCATGGTGGTTAGGCAAGTTGGGATGGTTTGGGGAGGGGATCCAGGGGCGGTGGCGGTAGCACGGTGTGATGTTAACAGCACGGGACACTGACACGTAATGAATAATGGCATCGCGCCGAGTGGTGCCAAGTGTGGGTTTTCTGGGCGGCGTTACCCGAGTTTGACGTCACAGCCACTCAGCTCAGCTCGATTTTCGGGTTGGCGTCCCGCGTTACCGGTGTACATGACTGTGTTAAAGGTGTATATGCCGCATTTGATGGACCGCGTTAGACTGAAACCACGTTACCAAAAGCCGCGTTACCGGAGGACTGGATGTACACTAAACCTTTGACTTGGTGGAAACCTCAGCAGTCATGAAAGCGCCACGAAACAGGGAATAGAGGTAATATACAGGAACCTCTCAATTTACACGAGTATTGTTCCTGGACCGTTCATGTATTTTAAGTTTCACCTAATGTAAACATAATTTTCCCATACAGTGAAAATACATATAAAATTGCATTATTCTAAAGAAATTGTGTAATTAAAGCAAAAATACTGTCTTTTTGACATCGTGTTAAACCAAAAACGCGTATTTTAAATTCATGTCAAACAAGAAGTTACTCTATGTGAAAGCATTAGAACACATCTAAATGGAAAGCACTGCTACTATAAAGCAACACAAAGTCACCGATGAAATACCAATAAGGAAAAGGGTCAGAGAAGGTGACACTTACTTCACCTAAACTTTTCACGGCAGTATTAGAGGAAAATTTAAAGAACTTGGAATGTGAAGAGGCACAAATTTAAATAAATGGAGAATACCTCAATAATCTCAGGTTTCTTGATGATATTGTTCCCATGAGTGAATCTACAGATAAACATCTGGTGAGGATTTTACAATTGCAAAGTTAAAAAGTAGGTCTAATTAATGTCTAAAAATTAATATAAAAAAAGGAAGTGCTTTTTAACAATTAAATTCTAAACAATGAAATTAAAGTAGAGGATGAAATAATGGAATGTGTTCAGGATTATATTTACAAAGAAATGTAGAGACAGGAAGAGAGTGTCATGGATTAGGGAGCAGACCAAAGTTAATGATATCTTAGCTACAATGAAAAGAAAGAAAGTAGACATGGGCAAGACATGTCATGTGCCGAGCAGATAACAGATGAACAACTAGAGTAACATAATGCCAACCCAGGAATGGAAAGAGAAGGCAGGGTAGACATAACTATATGTACAGATGAATTATGAAGTTGCGGTGTGGAATAGAAAGGCAGCTGATAGAGATGAATGAAGACTGGGAGAGGCCTTTGTCCTGCAGTGGACTAAAAAAAGGCTGCTGATGCTGTTGATGATGATGATGGCCTCTTTACGGTTATATCTTTTCAGTCTTCATTGTGGTCATAACCAACACCTCAAGTAAAACATTACTGACTGATGTGGATAGTTAAACACAACTTGCTATATCATTAAGCTTTAATCAGCACAAAATGTAGCATACATTTCTGCAAAGGAAGAACACCAACAATAATACAACACAATATGAGAAAAACCCATCACCAAATAACAGTAAATCCAATATTATAACGATAGACACCTAGAAATACACACCTGGCATGACCGCACACCTACCAAGGAGTAGAGCAACGCGGCCCTTGATGGTTCATACATAAACTTCAATAGTGGTGCCAAACATTAATCTTAATTCTATGCTTCATCCTTTTTCTCTTTTGTTCTTTCTCACTTTCCATTAAACCATTCTCTCCTTCCTTTTCTCTTTAATCTTAGAAATTGGAAGATATTCTTTGACTCCTTGTTCGTATATCATCATGAAGAAATCATAGTTTTCTTGCACGTCCTTTAGTTTCTATATTTTTGTTCAGTCAGTTTCATTGAAAAATGTCTTCATTGCAGTATAGTTTGCTATTTTCATAATTTCTCATGTTTTTCTTCCATATCTCCCTTTATCTATATTTCTAGGATCATATGGTCACTCATTCCAAATGGGCACTGATTTATCTTCTCTATATCTTGTATTATCAGTTACTCATTGTATCATTGTGTTATTAACCTCCGCTTCCAAACGTATCCCAGCATACTTCACTATAATTAAATCTTTCACCAATGTTGATATTTTACTGCTTTAAAATTTCTTTTAATCTCAATGGTGTTTTTGATTATATTTTGTGTTCTTTTGGAGGACATCATTTATCTTTTTTTGTTTAATCCATACTTTGTCATAATTTGCGCATTTATTCCACTTTTCCTTTTTCGTACTCTACATTTATTACTTTTATCATAGATTTTATCATTATCATACCTCCACCTTTTTTGCTTTTTCTATCTTTCCTCAAAATATTATGATTATTGTCTTCAATGTTCAACTGGATTGTACTCAATTAGTATTGTTTCTGCTAGACATACTACAATGTTTTTTTCTTTTTTTAGATAATCTGCTAATTTTCTTGGTGTTATTCCATCTATGTTCGTATACATTACTTGGGGAAGGACATTGGATGAGAAATTGAGGCTGTAGGTAGAGGTATCCAGAGGTCAGTTTAGAGTCAAGGCGGGAACAGGAATAACGAATCCAATATTCATAGAGACAAATGGCAGAAAAGTGTAGAGAAAAACATAAAGAACTCCATATAGTATTTATAGATCTAGAGAAAGCCTATGATAGAATACCGAGACAGGAATTGTGATGCTTGAAGGAGAGAAAGGCACCGGATAAATATGGAAGATTGGTAAAGGAAATGTACAGGAATGTGAAGAGGCAAGTGAGAAGTGCAGTGGAGGAGGCATGACAGACAGTTTTGGAGTGGAGGTGGGGCTGCATCAGGCCTCTGTACCGATTCCCTTCCTTTTCAACATTGTTTTTGACGTATTGATAGCGGATGTAAGAGTGGGGACACCGTGGGACATGATGTATGCCGATGATGTGGTTTTGGTGAGTGAATCTAAAGAAGGGATAGAACGTTGACTGAACGACTGGAGACTAACTACCACTGGAGAAGAGGAATGAAAATAAGTAGAACAAAGACAAAATATACGATGTGTACAGAGCAAGAAAGACATGAAAGTATCAGGCTGGATGGTGTGGAGGTGAAGAGGGTGGATGCATTCAAATACCTGAGATCCACTCGATCAGTAGATGGTAGTGAAGATAAGAAAATACAGTGCTTCCTCCAATTTTGCGTGATCCTATTTTGCGATACGCCAATTTTGCATCCAAAAGCCACAAGCCTAGGTACAGTAAAATGGTCATTTAAATTCATTTTCTTATGGATAATAATAACGTTTATGTTTTTCTGTATTTTTCTTTATAGTAGGATGTATAATTACATGTATTTGTGTACAAACAAGGGCAAAAATATGAATAAAATCAGCATAAGGTTAATTAATCCTATTTTGCGAATTGGCATTTTGTGGCCTGCAATGTCTACCAATTTTACGCAAAATTGGAGGAAACATTGTAATTAAAAGAATCCAAGCGGGATGGAAAAGTTGGTGAAACGTATTAGGAATATTGTGTGACAGGAAAATGCCTGTAAAATTAAAGGGGAAGGTGTACAAAACTGTGGTAAGACCAGCGATGACGTACAGGGCGGAGATAGTACCTGTGAAATAAATAAACGAGAAGAGGATGGAAGTAGCTGAAATGAGGATGTTGTGATGGATGCGTGGCATGACAAGGGAGGACAGAGTAAGTAATGCAAGGATCAGAGGAACAGTGAAGGTGAGGAAGGTTTGGAAGAAGACACAGTCGTTGTGAAAGGGTTGTTTGTGATTTCTGTGTAGGTTTTGTGGTTTTTGCTGTGGGGCGAGTGCAGTGTGGAGAAGTTTTTGAATTGTTTAGGGATGTCGTTTTTGCTGGTGTGAGTGTGTCTGGGTTTATTTGGTCGGTGGGGGAGTTGGCTGCTGTGGACTTGGCGACCAAGGTGGCAGCTCCGAGGCCTACCCTGGCGCTCTTCTGGAACTTTCTTCATCGAAGGTGGGAATCAACGGTTATTTTTTCATAAATCCTAACTATAATCAAGTACAGCGACCCTGTGTAAAGACAGGTTTAAAAAACTGACAAAGAAAAAAAAGTTCGTATATACTGTCGACCCTCGATTTAACGGACCAATGCAGAGGGAGCCCTGTCCATTGATGTAAATAGTCCGTTGCTTGGTTGAAGGCCATAATATGGCAATCCGGAAAAAAAAGTCTAGGGTGAAACGCATAACTTTTAAGCCAAAAATATAAAAACCTTATATAACCGAACCTAACCGAACCAAACATAACCTAACCATAACATAATTAACCTAACATGACTTGAAAGATGTTTTGCTAGGTAAACAACGGTGAGCACCGCCTGAAACCTTCACAGATGTGTTGAGTACACTATGTATAGTATGTACGGCTTCATATTTATATCGATATCATTCGAGCAGTAGTTATGCAGATTTACCCAAATACTTTTTGGCTTACCTTAACCTAAGTTGTATGTACAGGAAGTCCTCGCTATACGATAGTTTGGTTTACGTTAAATTTGCAGATACGATACTAGTCAATTAGTACCCTTTTTTCGATTTATGATACTTGTGATTCGCAGTTACGATATTCATAAAAGGCGCCAAAATCGGCGTGGCGAGTTGGGCGTGGCCAAATCGGCGTGGTGGCGCATGCAGCGCCACCATGACGCTACCCTACGTGTGGCCAACTCTGACAACTAGTCATTCCCGCGCCACCATTACAAAAACAGTGAAACCTTGTGCTCATGATTTACTTCCATTAAACAACGAATTACGTAATGATTGCATAATTATATTCTTTATTCAATTTGTTTATTTTTACACTAAGGTATGTCTTTATGTATGTATCTGAACCTGAAGGAGTGACTTTGGCAATGTGCTGAAACGCATCCCTATCTAATACATGTAAAAATGGGTTCGGTATATGCTATTTTGATTTACGATAGGGTTTCAAGGAACGCATAATTATCGTAAAACGAGGACTTCCTGTATATATATTTCCAAACTTCCTTTTAGTAATATTTTTCACATGCTAGTATGTTAAAAGAGAATTATTGCTGGTTACTCACCAACAGAAGCCGAGCTCTCTCCTGTTGAATCTGCCACAGCTCTTTCTCGATTTTGGCCTTCTCTACCACCATTTTGGCCTTCTCTACCTTTATTCTGGCCCTCTCTACCTCCATTCTGGCCTTCAGTTTGGCTCTCTCTATCTCCATTCCAATCTTCTTTATCCCTAGCTGGATCTTTTTTTCCTCTACCTTGGCTCTGGCAATTGTCAGTTTTACCTCCAACTTTTCCAACTCTATCTTCCTTTTTCTGGACAGATATTGGGCCTCTTCTTTATCAACCAAGGTCAGAGTCTGGCCGGAAGGCTCTGATGGTGGAGGCAGAGCAGTGGACACAAGGGATGGAGGAGGAAAGACTGCTGGCTTATCCTCGAATTGGCAGCTAGATATGAAGGGAAGGAGGTTGAGAGCATAATCGCCCACTTAGTCAAAATTATTGATGGAAAAATTGATTAAATATTTATTTAATATGCATAGAACAAGGTAGTATTATGTTTTTATACATTAATAAAGATTTGACCTTAAAGGTAACTCAATGTTCCCCCTGATGTTAATTAATTTATCTATATAGAGAAATCAAGAGCTCAGTGCATAAAAATACTATATCTTGATGTAGCACAACCTGTTGGTGTGGCTGAGGCAAGCCTGACCGGCAACTGCAGGATTGGTTCAGCCCTATCACTGCAGCCACTTAATACTATATTTTTCTTGCCAATTATGTTAGTAATCACGGTGTCAAGGTCAGAGAGAAGAGGAGGCAGACTAGCACCTGAAATTTTTTTTGAATTAGTCATCTACTAAATGTTATCAGTAATCACTGGCATTCCCAGGTTCATTACTAACAAAAATATTATGGAGGGAATCATTCTTACTTGATAATTCAACTACTATACACAATTGCACCAGTCTCGGGTACAAGTACATGTCCAAGTATAAGTACTTAACAATGTACATACATCCAAGTGCATTTTCGCAATTTAATGATTTTGTTTTGATATATTTATCATGATATAAATAAGTTACAATAAGAAGAAAGAAATGTATACCATAAATTATAATAATCAGTATAATAGCATTGGCAAAATGCACATTACATGACCGTACTGCACTTGAAAAGTACATTTGGCTCAAGTACAAGTACATTCACTTTAATATAAGTACAAGTACTCAAGATTTTGTATTCAAGTACAAGTGCTTGTACTTGCACCTAAGCCTGAATTGCACATTGGAAAAAAACTAATGGAAATGACAAGGGTCTATATAAGTATATTCTTACCTGTGGCATTACGGTCGCAGTTGTGCGTTGATATATTGGCATTGAAAGGGGCTTGCACCACCTGTCATCTCTTATGGCAGTCCTTCAAAGACCGACCACGGGAGAAAGCATCGGTGAGTTGCCACACAATTTTCATCTATGGGTCTGTCTTTGTCTTGGCCATACAGCCAGGGACAGAGAAGTCAGCCCTAAGGATATCCTTCTCCTCACCATACAGTTGAACAAAAGGAAGGCTTCATCCTTGCCCCTGTTCTCCCTTCGCTTCTGTGCTGGCTGGATCCATTATTGTCTTGTTGGGATTTTGATGGGCCTGTGCAGGCCGTGGTGCCACAGCCTCTAGTGCCCCAAAAGTGCAGGTAGCAACAAATGAGAAAGTGATTTGGTCCATTAGTTGATTTGAATTGAGTGCATCCATGTTTTTGCTTATTTTGGCCCTTTGAACGGAGCGGAGTGTTTCATCGACAATAAAAACATATCCTCATATATGTATTTATTAATTTTAGTCTTAACCAGTCACCATAAAAATACTCGTTGTTATCCGAACCAAATGCCTGCTACATGTAGGGCTATTTTGACATGTTCCTGGCTGTTTGATGCGTTCTCTCAGACAAAGTACGAAGCTCCACACCCTAAGTAGGACACCATTAGAGATTGTCCTAGCATTGTAATGCACACTCTTGGGATCAAATCCTAATTCTTTATAAGTATAAGTTTCTGATCCATATGTTAGAACTGGTAGAATACACTGATATGCCTTTCTCTTCAGTGATATTTGTGGAGATTACTTTTCACAACATTGTGTTGTCTACCAAAAGCACTCCATCTCATCCCTATCTTCTTTTTATTATTTTTTTCATGACCAAGAAATGCACCAATTTTTTGTTCTAAGTAAATTCAGGACACATTCTATTACTCTATCATCTACTTTAATTTCATGGTCTGATATGTAATTACTGAACATTACCTTAGTTTTCTTCATATCAATCTTTAAATCCACCGTCTGGCTTTCTATGTGCAACTGATAAATCATCTGCTGTAGTTCATGTATTGATTCTCTTATTAGAACAATATCATCAGCAAACCTGAGGTTATTTAGATATTCTCCATTTATCTGAATTCCAGCCTCTTTCCAATCCAAGTCCTTAAACTTTTTTTCTAAAACTCCTATGAACAATTTAGGAGAAAAAGTGTTGCCTTGTCTGATACCTTTTTGTGTTGGAATTCTCTCGCTGATTTTATGTAGCTTTATAGTGGCAGTGCTTTCCTTAATGATGTCTTTTAATATATTAGCATATATTTCCACTACATCTTGTCTCCTGAGTGCTTTAATAACTACTGAGATCTCCACTAAGTCAAAGGCTTTTTCATAGTTTATGAAAGCCATGCATAGTGGTTTAGTGTATTCTGCATATTTTCAACTATTTGATTAATGACATGAATCCTGCTTACTCTCTTGGCTGTTTGAGTCCAGTGTTGCACTATTCCTATTTGTGAACACTTTTGTAGAAAAAAACTTGTACAGTCGGCCCCAAGGATGCGCTTAATGTAGTCCGCACCCCTTGCGCACCCTTGGAAATTAATAACCTATGGGAAATTCACTAATGTAGTCCGAGACTCTTAGGACTTACCTTTTTTTCGCCCAATAACCCCCAAAATACATGATATAATGAAAGAATATACAGTACATATACACATGTGATTAAATATGAAATATGATGGATAATAGATACTGTATATACCGAACTATAAGGTGACTGGTTATATAAGACGACCCCCAATTTTCGAGGAAAAAAAAATTGGTTTTGAGCTATTATCGCTATATTAGATGACCCCCTTTCTCATGGTAAGGTTCACTATTCATCCGTCCTTAATTTATTACTCCAACAATTACTTCCAACACTAGTTGCTCAAGATGTAAATAGTTAAAGGAATTAAAAAACTACATATTGTACGTATATTACTTTTACTAAACAATAGTCTGAATTTTTCAAAATGTAAGGAAACATTATCATAAACACCAGCACCACCATGCCGGGCGCACTCTAATACCTTGTTTCAACAATTGCCGTCTCGCGTAATATAGTCTCGCGAATTTAGCATCTCGCGTCTATTTCAAATTTTCCGCCTTCTGCCATCTAGCGGTGCAAAACGAACATCTCGCGCATGCGCATAGGTCAGCGTGGCAGTTGAATGGTTGGTTTGGCTCGGTTGTGTCATGGCAGGAGCTGGGTCAACAACAATATTGCTATTTTGTTGTGCTGTGGAGCATATTTACTTTCGATGTTCTAGTGAAAACGTTCTAGTGAAAGTACAATACACTGTAATAGCATGAGTTCTATGAGTGGTAGTGGTGGAAATCGTGGTGGAAACGGTGGTGAAAAACGTGGTGGACGAGAGAAGTGTGATTATCGCAAGGGGGTGAAGCCCAGGAAATATACACTCCAGGAAAAGAAAGAAATGGTTGCACAAAGTGCTGGTGGTGGTGATGCGCAAACAGTGGAAGTGAGAGCTAGTAACCAGTAGCCACCACTCTCTACCACTGCCAGGCTACTCAAGCCAGTCACAGACTCTCATAAAGTAAATAGAGTAATATTTGAACCTTTAATAATAGTCAGAAAGTGTTCAATCTTGTTTATTATCATACAGATTATGCATAACCTTGTATGTGTGAATTTTTGGCGAAATATTTTATATTCTTGGAGGGTTAATGGGAGTTATAAGAAGCTTATATACCATACCTAAGAACCAATTATACGATTTACATGTATTTTAATATCGTTCATCTCGCGATTTTTCATC
This sequence comes from Cancer borealis, assembly GCA_036785275.1. Classification (NCBI taxonomy): domain Eukaryota; kingdom Metazoa; phylum Arthropoda; class Malacostraca; order Decapoda; family Cancridae; genus Cancer; species Cancer borealis. Next base: position 2,323 of record JAXIVD010001244.1, on the reverse strand, counting down.
TCGCGGCTGATAGTCCAGTACCAATTAAGCACGAGATGACCGTTCTTACTGTATTTAATTAAAAACCTTCAAATTCATCTTCATCTGATACAATAAGCATGTCAAATATATCTTTAGATACATATTCAAGGGAATCATCATACGGGTCAAATTCTGCATCATCTGGGTTGTCATCTGCAGCTTCATCACCAGTGTCACCCGCCGTCCCGGTGTTGTGGCCCGCACGTGACGTTATCAGTAAACATTCGACACCCATTGAGTTAGGGTGGGCCCGCACGCCTGTGTATGTGTGTGTAGGTGTGTATATATATATATATATATATATATATATATATATATATATATATATATATATATATATATATATATATACATACAGTGGAACCTTGACTTACAAGTGCCCCAACATACGAGTTTTTTGAGACACGAGCCGTCAATCGGTCAATTTTTTGCTTTGAATTGCGAGCCAAAATTTGAGGTACGAGTCAGCGTCAGGGCTGTGTTCACTAGACAATACTGCACGCTACAGTAGCAAACCTACAGGATCTTAGTGCCAACATTTAAAAAATTATAGTTTGTTACCATGAAATGCTTATTTATTATAATTAAACGAAATATTACAAACCTCTAATCTTGTCACCGAGCAATATGGAGCGTGCATTATTATCTTAGTGAACGCAGCCATATGCTCGCCCAGCTTTCCCGTGCAAAATTCGTTCTCTGCTTGTGTTTACCTCGCCGCGTAAGGATCTCTGTTGTGCTCGCGTTCTGTGCTTTTGTGCATTTATTTTACCAAACTTCTTGTTTGTAACCATGGGTCCTAAGAAAGTGAAAGGAAAGGACAGCGGTGCAAAGAAGAAAAGGATGATGTCTATCGAAATAAAGCGTGAAATCATAGAAAAACACGAGCAAGGTGTGCGAGTAATCGACTTGGCGAGGCAATATGAGCGCAGTACTTCTACGATATGTACCATATTGAAGCAGGAGGAGTCGATAAAGGCTATAACACCAGCCAAGGACGTTAAAATAATTTCTAAGCTCCGGACCTCTGTCCATAAAAAGATGGAGAATCTGCTATTGATGTGGGTGAGCGAGAAGGAGCTTGAGGGAGATACCGTGACGGAGGTTATCACCTGCGAGAAGGCACGAGCCATTTATGCTGATTTGCTTTACATTCTCTTTTATTATGTTTTTATACAATATTTGTTATTTATAAATACACTTTTCTTATTTAAAAACACGTTAAAAAAAATAGGATGGTATTTTGGGGGCTGGAACGGATTAATGGCATTTCAATTAATTTCAATGGGGAAAATTTATTTGATATACGAGCAAATTGAGTTACGAACTCGGTCATGGAACGAATTAAACTCGTAAGTCAAGGTTCCACTGTATATATATATACCGTATATACCGGACTATAAGGCGACTGGTTATATAAGACGACCCCCAATTTTCGAGGAAAAAAAATTTGCTTTTAAGCTATTATCGCTATATTAGACGACCTCCTTTCTTATGGTAAGGTTCACTGTTCATCCGTCCTTAATTTATTACTCCAACAATTACTTCCAACAGTAGTTGCTCAAGATGTAAGTAGTTAAAGGAATTAAAAAACTACATATTGTACGTATATTACTTTTACTAAACAATAGTCTGAATTTTTCAAAACGTAAATATACATTATCATAAACATCAGCACCGGCATGTTCTAATACCTTGTTTCAACAATTGCCTCAAACATTTGAAACATAAATTTAATTAAAAAGCTTCAAAATCATCTTCATCCGATACAGTAAGCATGTCAAATATATCTTTAGATACATGTTCAAGGGCATCATCATACGGGTCAAATTCTGCATCATCTGGGTTGTCGTCTGCAGCTTCATCCCCAGTGTCGCCCGCCACCCTGGTGTTGTGGCCCGCACGTGACGTTGTCAGTAAACATTCGACATCCATAGAGTTAGGGTGGGTCCGCACGCCTGTGCATGTGTGTGTAGGTGTGTATATATATATATATATATATATATATATATATATATATATATATATATATATATATATATATATATATATATATATATATATATATATATATTATGCATACACGTGTGTGCATGCGGAATGAATTCCAAGGTACAATGGCGCTGAATATTCATCACGGAGTTATAGGTTTGTGTTTTATTCTCGGTGTATAAGACGACCCTTAGATTTAGAAGCCTTAAACTTGGCAAAAAATCTCGTCTTATAGTCCGGTATATACGGTAGATACTGTACTGGCAGAAGCCATTACAGTATCTAGGATGGAGGAGGAAGAGCAGGAGGA
>JAXIVD010001243.1:77500-87500 GCA_036785275.1 Cancer borealis | reverse complement strand
ATTCTTTGCCATTATCACCTCTTCCTTTCGTCCATTCCAAGTATCTATACTTCTTTGAGGAAAAACTGTACTTTTTTGTATCTTTCAAGGAAATTCCTTAATGCAGTATTTTTTTGTGTCCCTTCAAATTTTTAGCCTTTCCTTTCTTTCTTAATATTAGGTCTTTTCTATCTGTTTCCTCCAGGTTGTTCATCAATTTATATATTGTGATTAAGCCACCCCTTTCTCTTCTTTCTTTCAATGTTGTTAAGTGCATTTCTTTTAATATTTCCTCATATGGTAGGTCTTCCAATTCTGGCACTATCTTAGTTGCAATTCTCTGTATTCTTTCTAATTTCAACACATGCTTTTTCTTGTGCGGGGACCATATTACTTCTGTATATTCCAGTTTTGGTCTGATCATTGTAGTGTTAATTTTTCTCATCATATCTTTATCTAGGAAATGAAAAGCCATTCGTATATTCCTTAGCATCATGAAAGTGTCACCAAATATTATATTTATATGTTTCTCTGGTAATAAGTTGTGCTGTATTACCACTCCCAAATCTTTCTCTTCTTTTGCTATTGGTATACTATTTTCCCCTTATACGTCCATGAGGGTCTCATTGCACTTTTTCCCATTTCCAATACATGGCATTTTTTTGCATTAAATTCCATTTCCCATGCCTTGCTTCATTCATATATCTTGTTTATATATATTTCTGTAGCTCCTCACAATATTTGTGGTTTCCTATCTTTCTTAGTAATTTTGCATCATCTGCAAACAGACTTATGTAACTGCTTACTCCTTCTGTTATGTCATTTACATATATTAAAAACATTATTGGTGCCAAAATTGATCCCTGTGGTACTCCACTTTTCACTTCTCTCCATTCAGATTTTTCATCCTTTACTACTGTTCTCATTTCCCTTCCTTTCAGGTAGTCTTCCATCCAGTTCTTTAATGTGCCTTTCAATCCTCCAATGTATTCCAACTTCCATATTAATCTCCTATGGGGAACCTTATCAAATGCCTTTTTTAAGTCTAAAGATATGCAATCCGCCCATCCATCTCTTTCTTGTGTTATATCTATTACTCTTGAATAAAAACTTAATAAATTGGTGACACATGATCTTCCTGTTCTGAATCCAAATTGTCTATCTGATATTATTCCTTCTCTTTCTAAGTAATCCGTCCATTGTTTCTTTATGACCTTCTCACATATCTTGCACACTATGCTGGTCAATGACACTGGTCTATAATTAAGTGGTTCTTTTTTGTTTCCATTCTTGTAAATAGGCATTATATCAGCTCTTTTCCATTCTTTAGGGACTTTTTCTGTTTTAATAGAATACTCAATTATATCATAAATCGGTTCAGCCATTTCTTGTCTATACTCTTTCAAGATGTATCCTGATACTCCATCTGGTTTTATAGCTTCATCCAGTTCCTTCATAATTTCTTCTATCTCTTTTTTACTTATCTTGATTTCCCACATCTCGTTTTTACTCACTTGTCCTTGTGGCGTTTTAAAGTCAGATTCAGTGGTAAATACTTTCAGAAAATTTTCATTTAGCACTTCACTCATTTCTTTGGGGTCCTCATATACTTAATTATTTTCTTTCAATCTGGTTATAATTTCTTTGGGTTTTATTTTTCCATTAAGAAATCTATAAAACAGCTTTGGTTCTTCCTTGCATTTGTCAACTATATTTTTTTCATATCTCTTCTCTTCTTACCCTTACATATTCATTCCTTTCTAGTTTATATTCTTCTTTCCTTTCCTGGACTGGTTTTCTTTTCATTCTCCTCCATGCTTCATCTCTTCTCTTTTTAGCAATTTCACATTTTCCGTTAAACCAATCTTCTTTATCTTTTTTCTTTTACTTTATAAAATGGAATGTATTCCTTTACTCCTTGCTTGTATATCATCAGGAAGAGAACATATTTCTCTTGTACATCCTTTAATTCCTTCATTTTCGTCCAGTTAATTTCATTGAAAATCCTCTTCATTGCAGTATAGTTTGCTTTTGCATAATTTCTTCTTTTCTTTGTATATGATTCCTCCTGTTTGTCTTTTATATCTCCCTTAATCTCAATTTCCAGGACCACATGGTCACTCCTTCCAAAGGGGCATTCATAATTAATATCTGTTTCTAGATTTATTCTTTTAGTAAATAAAAGATCTAATTTTGATGGTTTATCTTCGCCTCTAAATCTTGTATTTTCAGTTACCTATTGAATCATTGTATTATTCATTGTTAGTCTCAATAATCTATTTCCATTTGTATTTTCACCTCCACTTTACAACGTCTCCCAATTTACTTCATTGTAGTCAAAATTTCCTACCAGTGTTACTCTTTGACTGCTTTTAATAATCTTTTCTAAGCTCTCTATTATTTCTTCATGTTCTTCCTTTGTCCAAGTTTTTGTTTTTGGGGATACATATGCAACTATTATTTTTTTAGCTTTCTCCACATCTTGTATTAATTTGTGCACTTATCAATTCTGCTTTACCTTTTTCCATACTCTACATTTTTAACTTTTATCTTAGATTTTATCATTAGCATCACACCACCACCTTTTTTGTCTTTTCTATCCTTCCTCCATATATTATAATTATCATTCTTAATGTTAGTCTGGATTCCTTCACATTATTTTGTTTCTGTTTGGCATACAATTTGTGGTTTCTTCTCTTTTAGATAATCTACTAACTCTAGTTTTCTTGAAATGATTCAAATTTTTTTTTTTTTTATCATTAACCGTTGGCGCCAGTAGGCTTATTGAGGCACAGGTGGACTTGCCTCGCCTGTTATTTGGCATAGGTTTTCAGATTTTTATAGTGACGCCTCAAATGTTTAGGTTCTCTTGTGAATATGTTGAGAACGTGCAAGGCTAGTCACTGCTACAGCCTCAGACGCATATATACGTTGTTAGTCCCGTCTGAGGACAGTATGGCAGCAATTTGGATAGTCTTTGACCACTCGGCGGTGATATCAAAGAATGAAAAGTGATCAGCGTATAACATGGGATCCTAGGCTCGCATACCAGAACGCTAGACCACTGTACCACCGCCTCCCCATCTATGTTAGTATACATTACTTTTATTTCATCACATCCTTTTGTAACTGCTCCATTCATTTAATTTTCTGTTCTTTCTAATATCTGTTGTTTATGTACCATTTCATTATCTTCTTGTTCTTTACTCTCCCAAAAAAACTTTGCTTTCTCCTCTGTTGTTCTTTCATAATTTTTCTGCTTTGCCTCTTCCTTCAATTCTTTAAATTGTTGTCTCTCATCTTCATTCATACTCTTTTTAATTAACACATCTTTATATTCTGCAATGTCCCTGAGCTTGTATGTTCTAACTAAGATCTGGGTATTACTTAACTTTATGCCATTAAACAGTAGATAGTTATGGCTACCCTCAGCTTGTTGCTCTTACTATTTACATCATTTTCATTGATCACACTACCTGTCGGAAATGAATAATAACGCTGCAATACGTCCGGGAATGTGGTGCGTCTGGGGACTTTAGTTTGTTGGGGGCGGTTGATGGGGTGTGGGTAGAGATAGGGAATATTAGCATAAAGTATAAATTTACCAAGATCTGTTCTGTTGCAGTCTGAGTTTTAAGTCTCAGTTTGATTGGTCTAACACTTCCTTCAGTGTATGGACCTAACCTCATTACTTCCTCTACTTCCTCTACAAATTTTAGTATTCTGATCCTCATTATTTAATTGTTTTAGTATTCCCTTTATGCATTTTGTTTCTTCTTTTTCTCTCTTTGTTCTCATAGGTGTGTGTGTATGTGTGTGTGTGTGTGTGTGTGTGTGTGTGTGTATTTACCTAGTTGTGTTATACAGGAAAAGAGCCACACTTAGGCTCGTGCTGTCCCGTCTCTAAATCTCTTTGCATCCAATTTTGTCTTGAAATCATGAATTGTTTTTGCACACACAATCTCATCATCGAACTCGTTCCAGACAGTTATACTTCTATGTGGAAAACTATATTTCTTAAAGTCTCTTCTGCATGCCCTCTTCATTAATTTCTTGCTATGTCCTCTTCTACCACTGACGTCCCTGATCACCAAATCATCTCCATTCCCTCGTGAATTTTATATAACTCTATTAAATCTCCTCTCTGCCTCCTTTCTTCCAAGGTTATCAGTCCTAGTTCTCTCAATCTTTCCTCGTACGGAAGGTCGCTTAGCCTTGCTGGTATTTTTGTTGCTGCTCGCTGAATCCTCTCCAACTTTTCAACATCCTTCTTCAACCTTGGCGACCACACTACCGCTGCATACTCCAATCTTGGCCGTATCATTGATGTTATTAGTTTTTTTTATCATATCTTCATCCATATATGTGAAGGCTGTTCTTATATTTCTGAGCAGATTATACATTTCTCCAGTTATCTTGCTTATGTGTTTTTCTGGTGATAGACTGTCTGTCACAATTACTCCCAGATCTTTCTCTTCTGTTGTTTTCTTAATTATTTCAGTGGCTAACGAGTAATTCCCTTTGATTCTTTTGTTACTCTTCCCGAACTCCATCACACTGCACTTCTTAGCATTAAATTCCATTTGCCATTTGTTAGACCACTCATTTATTTTATCAAGATCTAATTGTAGGGCAATACAGTCTTCCTGGTTTGTCACTCTCCTCATTATCTTGGCATCATCTGCAAACATACTTATGTAACTTTCTATGCCATCAACCATGTCATTTATATATACTGCAAACATAATTGGTGCCAGGACACAGCCTTGCGGAACTTCGTTTATCACTTTCTTCCAGCTTGATTTAATATTCCGGATTACTGTCCTTATTTCTCTATTACATAAAAAGTCTTCCATCCATTTTAATATTGGTCCTCCTATTCCTCCTACATGTTTCAGCTTCCACGTTAGTCGTTTGTGCGGCACCTTGTCGAAAGCTTTCTTTAAATCTAGGTAAGCACAATCCACCCATCCATCTCTCTCATCTACTATATCAATTACCCTGGAGTAAAAGCTTATTAGATTTGTAGTACATGATCGTCCTTCACTAAATACAAATTGCCTTTCCGTTAGGATATTATTAATCTCTATATGTTCTGTCCATTTCTTTTTAATTACCCTTTCACATAATTTTGCTATCACACTTGTTAGTGAAACAGGTCTGTAGTTCAGGGGATCTTCTCTTTTACCATTTTTGTATATTGGAACTATGTCTGCCCTCTTCCAGTCCTGTGGGACTTCCAATGAGGTGTTTATTAGTTCGCAAATCCTCTCCGACAATTGAGAACTATACTCTCTGAGCACCCAGTTTGAAACTCCATCAGGTCCAGTCACCTTCCTTCTGTCAAGTCCATCCAACATTACCTTAATTTCTTGTGTTGTTGTTATTATCCTGGTTAGTCTACCCTCTACTTCTTCTGCTCCAGCCGGTTCATTGAAATCATTTTCTCTTGTGAACACTGATTGGAAGCTGTTGTTCATTACCTCTACTAGTTCCTTTGTATCTTGAATAATTTTGCCATTGTTGACTAATTTCTTGATTTCATCTTTATTTTTCAGTTTGCCATTGATGTATCTATAGAATCATTTTGGTTCCTCCTTACATTTGTCTATAATATTTTTCTCATAGTTTTTCTGTTCCTCTCTTCTGATCTTTACATATTGGTTCCTTTTCCTTTTATAATCATTCCAGTTATCTTGCCTCATATTTTTCCTCCATTTTTTCCATGCTTCTTCTTTTTGCTGTCTGGCTAGTGAACATTTCCTGTTAAACCACTCTTCCTTTCTTGTATCCCCACATTTCTTCTTCGGTGTCCACTTATCCACTCCTTCATTATACATTTTGAGGAAAGCGGCCCATTTTTCATCAATATCCGTGCTGTTAGTAAACCAGTCCCATCTTGCGCCCTCAAAGTATTTATTTAATTGTACGTAGTTTGCCTTACTAAGCCAGAGTTGCATGGTATTCACTTTACCATCCTATAACAGTATGACCACTACATCCATGTCATGACTCCCAGTCCCCAACAACAATGGTGCAAATGGTCACAGCAGCTATCAGACCTGCTCCAGAACAGTGAGTGATAAGAATTTCTGGGTTCGGACAAGCTGCCTTTGGAACTTCGATCTCGGCACTTATAATATTAGGACACTGGCTAGTGAAGGTAGTCTCGGTGTTATTATTATTATTATTATTATTATTATTATTATTATTATTATTATTATTATTATTATTATTATTATAAAAAAAAAAAAAAAAAAAAAAAAAAAAAAAAAAAAAAAAAAAAAAAAAAAAAAAAAAAAAAAAAAAAAAAAAAAACTAGAAGGCGGCAAATGGCATAAGGCCTGAGCGAGGTTCAAAGAACTAAAGATCTCATATTAATTAGAAAATGAGAGGCTGGATATTTAACGGGACACAAGAAAAAAATTGCGAAAGGAAGTTTGTCTGAACAACACAAAAAGTACAGCTTTCTCCAGATGAATACAGATGCATGGAATGGACTGATAGAACAGGTGACAATGGCAAAGAATTTATAACTAAAACAAAGACTGAACAAATATAGATACGGAAACAGAACCACATGAGTGTACCTCAAGCCCTGTATACTACAATTAGATAAATACACAACTTTGTTAAAGGGACAGTCCGATCAGAAAGATGTATCATACATGTTAAATCCACCCAATACACACTTAACTTCCACCATTTTTCAAAGACATCAATTCCCATCTTTATGTACAACTGCAAATATTTAATTAATTCAGGCAAACAGTTTTCGCCTTGGCAAACACTCGTATAAAATTGTGGTAAATCAAGGCAGAACATGACAAATGCTTCAAACCTATGTGGCGGTTCCTTTTTGATACATCGACAATTGAATAAACTCCAGAAAACAAAAATATCCTACAAATACATGTGTGTAGTCAGTATTACACATGTCATATTAAACATTATAAAATTTGCATTTGTGAATAAACATATGTACCGAGTACAACGGGCCAACTATCATTACGGTGATTCCTTTGCGGAATCACCGGTAAATCCTCGTATTCTCGACACTCGTTAAGATACCTTGTTATGGTTAGAGTAGGTACTACTAGAGAAAGAGGATGATGGGAAAAACGCGTGACGTCACTGGAACTGAGGATATATATACCGGTCTGGGCGGAAGGTCAGTCACTAGTGTTCCGTGACCCCGCTCCAGACAGCTGCCGAGAGGACCAGCAAAAGACTGTCTTTCGGTTGTGGTTTGACTAAGGCTGCATGTGGAGTTGCCTCTCAAACAAGGACGACGGCCAGAAGGACCCAGTGACTCTCAAACAATATTTGTGGTGTGAGTGTAATTTTGGTCGTGTTCCATCAGTTCCCTCACGTATAGTTAGGTAGGATAGAATAGGAATATTTGTGTTAAGGTATATGTTTATGTGTCGCTAAGGGTGGATAAGCATTTGTAAGAGCACCACCACGGATATAGCGAGTACTTTATTTATTTATTCATCATTAAAGTTGTCCATTATTTTACTATATTCGTTTTCTGTTCATATCTCAACCTCGGTGGTGGAGGGCCAAGTGGTAGTAGTAGCAATAGTGTCGATACCCAAGTGGTGTCGTGGTGGTAGCATAGGAAAAAGAGTGTTCAGAAGTAGATAAGAAGGTAGAGTGAATACCGAAACGGTACACATATAATTAAAAAGCTAAATGGTCTGTCGTTAACATAGAGTAAACACATCAAAAGCAAACACAATTAAAAGTAAACAAAGTTAGAAGAATCATAGTCGAACATCCAGCAGTTAAACTCGCTCAATCACTCCCACTGCCAATTATCAGACATTCTGTGACTCATATAAATGAAATATTTGGTAACACATTAAACATACTAAGCAATACATGGATGGTTTTTCACTTCCTAGATGAAAAAATTATGAGAAAAATAATTACTTCGAAGATTAGATAAAAACTGGAATATGCAGAAATAATACAGTCCCCTTACATCAAATAATGTCTCAAAATAGCAACTAAAATGATGCCAGATTTGGACGATCTAACATACAAGGAAAGATTAAAAGAAATTTAACTGACAATATTTAAAGAGAAGAGAAAGAGGTGACTTAATTACAAAATATAAATTGATGAATAACCTTGAGGAAACAGATAGAAGATATCTAATATTGAAAAGAAAAAGAGAAGCTGGATATTTGAGGGGACACAAGAAAACAATTGCAAAAAGGAATTTGCCAGAACGACACAAGAAAGTAGTTTACTCCAGATAAGTATAGATACTTGGAACGGACTGAAGGAAGAGGTGATAATGACAAAGGATGTACAATAACTGAAAGAAAGAGTGGACAAATATTGATACAGAGACAGGACCACACGAGTGTAGCTCAGACCCTGTATACTACAACAAATTAAATACACCTATCCAAACCTACAGTTTTTCCAGCTTTCATCTCCTTTATTACCCCTTGCATTTCCTCTTTTGTAGTTTGAGTCATTCACTTCCCTAATCACAAGTACTTCAATTTTCTTTCCAACTGCAACAATCTCAGTCACTACCTTTAATAGTCCAAAATGTTCAACTCCTCTGTTCTTAACTGCATTTCCACCAACATTGTCCCACCATCTACCTTCAACCTTTCTTCATTTCCAAATATTCCCTTCCTTTTCCTCTGTACCTCCTTCCAAAACATTTACTTATTCTTGAGAAAATTTTGTGTCATCTTCTTACCCAACCTTTCATTTGGACTCAATTTTGCATCATGCATATCCCTCTTTCCTTAAATTTTCTTTTCCCTGTAAGGCTCATATCATCCCTTATCTTTCCTCTGGAGCTAAACTTCCTATGCATGCCTCTTTTCCCCTACAACTACATTAGAATGTTCACACCAATATTGCCCTTTCTCACCCCACCTTCCTCTCTTCTGATACCACACACCCCACCACTCAACTCTTAAAAAGCCGACATTCCTCTTCTGTGTCACCATCCTCATGAATCAAACCATAGACTACACCATAGTGTAGTCTATGATCAAACTATTACAAATAAAAACTAGTACCAAATAAAAATGAAAAATACTTGGTGAATAATAGAATAAAAATGTGGCTATATTTTGATGAGAATTTCCTAGGAACAAGTATCAGATAGATAAAATATTATGTTAACATTTCAACAAAATTATTACCAATACTTGGTTACTGCATAAATGCCAACACAACTAATGCTATTGGAAATTTCCATAGCTGGAATATTCTTGCAAATATATGGCAGCGCTGGTGTACAGCATGGAGAATTGGTCCTGCAAGACAATTGTAAGTTACTTAACAAAATGAATCTGAAAACTTAATGAATCATGAAATACAAAATTTCATATGTGGTACAGAAGCTGGCTATTTCAGTAAACTGCAAAAGCATATCTTCCAAAAAATGTACTCACCTTTATATAAAAAACCTTACCACAAAGATAAAGTATTTACAAGCGGAAATAGACAAAAAATGCAACAGCCTGTCTGATTTATAATGTATGATAATGATTTATAATGTAGTGAATAAGAGTGAATAATGATTCCCATAGTCAGGAAGAATATTTTGCCTCACCTCACTGGTAATGAATTGTTGTCTTGCCCGTAACAGCTTCACCACTGTTCTATACACATTTATCGTCTGCTCTCTCTGGAGATATTCTATAACCAGAGTCATGGCAGCCACTAATCCGCACCCTGTCACGCCATCACTGTAATGGGGAATATTAGATAGAAGAGTACATAAATAGGTCACCCAGTCATGGAGAACATTTCCACAGGAATGTTACATGCTGCTTCTGCCTCTGTCAGTTACATCAACATTGTCAGGGAGATTATTTGTGACACAAAAAGACATATTGGCATATTTAGCTAACACAATAAATGTAGATGAAATGGTATAAAAACAAGGTATATGGTATGTGGTATATGGACAATTAACAAAAAAGGCCACAACTGCACTGAAAAACAATGAATAGATGAAACTGATTTTAATTGCCAT
>JAXIVD010001243.1:0-67500 GCA_036785275.1 Cancer borealis | reverse complement strand
TTTCTTCCTCTTGCCTCATGGAATAAGCCTAGCCACACCAATCTTTTGCTACATCTCCCTCTCTTTGCCTCTACAAATATCGATATATAACAGATTGTTATCTCCCTAAAGGGGCTGGCTGAGACAAGTTATGCCAGGGTTTCGAGAGACATTACACTCCCTTTCCTATTTGTATCTTGCCTTTTTGTAGGAGAGTGTACAGAGGAAGGGATTCCCAGATTCCTCGCTCCGTCATTTTTGTTGCCTTATACGAAACACAGGGATAACCATCATTATAGAAATATATATTCAAGAAAAAAAAAAGACGAATTTTGATGAATGATTAATGGAGTAACCCTGAACACAAGATAAAACTGACCAAGAGAGAAGACAGGGTGAAGTGTGGCCACTGCTCTGTGTTGCTCACCATCACCTCATATCCATCAAAGTTCAAAGTCTTTCCAGCAGTGAAGTATTCTCCAACCTTTTTCTGAAATACTTTGTCCAGTAAGACGAGTGCAATGCAAATAGAATGATCACTTAAAAAACACTACACCAGTTAATCAAATATTTGCTAATGATTTGGGCATGAAAACTACAAGAAATTATATTTAACTCTTAACTTACGCTACCACAAGTATGTAATGTCTTATCCGTAATCCTTAGGAACCAGACACTTTTCAGAATTCAGAATTTTTTGGATTTTGGAATTATTGCTATTTAACATATATAGATCATAAAATTGCTACATCACTTTTTACATCTAACACACCAACGACATGACAGCACCACTGACACCAACTAAACAGTAGATGTCAATGTTGTTGGGTGTTGGTGACATCTTGATTTGCTAGTAATGTCAGTAACATGAGAATACCAAAGCCCCTTGATAATTACCGAGAAAGAAAATATACTGAAGACTTAAAGTAGCATGCCACCAACACCACGCCGATGCTACTGTCATCAACACACCATCAATTGTATTGTATTGGCGATGTCATCATTTATCATAAAATTACTAATTAACTTTTAATTTGTAAGTAAAACATAAAGTACCCTGCTGAATATTCACACTCAGATCTATTATGTGAGTATAATATAAGAGGTGTTTGTTAACTCTTCAAAATTTATTTAATTACATGAAACAGGACATATGAGAGGCACAATCCTATAGATAGCTGCCCTCTTACTCCATAAACTCTTTCTTCCGTTGACCTCTCACTACATTAACCGATCACTCTCCTAATATGTTACTCATATGACCCTTTATATCACTGTCACTTGATTGACCTTTTGTAATCTACAAACTCTTCACTCCACTGACTCCTTATTTTTCTGATCTCACACTTGCTCACTCTTCCGACTCTTCACTGCTGTACATTAATCTTTGACTCAACTCCTTCATTTTAATGTTTGCTTAACCTGCCTGGTAAAACATGGACAAGAATTTTTCTCTTTATTTTCTTGGTAGGGAGTAAATTTTTTTATATATTCTATCCACTGGAGAACAATTTGAATTACTTATCTAAGTTGGAAATGTATTCTGCAACTAAATATATGTATAGTGCTAGATTCTTATTGATATTTTGTTACAAAATGTCATTATTCGAGCTGTTACAAACATGTTAGTACACTTGCCTAATAGAAAGTGAACAAAATTGTCCTATTACACAAAAAACAATGAGAAAAATCAGTGAGGATAATAATAATAATTCATAATCCTGAACAGCATACATATGCCTAGCATGTCTTTACCATAAAATATGATACAAGACTTGGTAGTCTTGTAATTAAAAAGAGACAATATTCTATGACTTTTCAGTCAATGGCTAGCAAGGTGACATGTGTTTTTGTAAAATACTTCAGTGGATAAAAAAATTATCTTTCTTCATTTGGTTAATGGCTTAAAAACTACTAAAATAGATAAATGAATGAATTAATTTAATCATTGGTAAGCAATCTGAATGTTTCCTGCTCAGTTTGATAAAAGGTGAGTCAAGTATGAAGAGAACAGAAGAACTAATAGATAGCCTTTACCATACCTTGCCCATCTCCACAAAGTTGGCCACCATAATGATGACATTGATGTTCTGCTCCACTACCATCCTCCAAAAGTCAGCAATGGTGGACACTTTGCCATCTTTTGGGCCCTGAGATGCGATGTAACGCATATTCCCATAACCCTGTCACAAACACCATCACTTAAGGTCTCACCAGTATTGGAAAGTTATAAAGACATAAACATAAAAATAAATGTCCCTATATTTCCACCATACTATAAAAGTTTACTAAAAGGGACAAAGGCAAAGAGCTGGGAACCCAACACCTACTTCTCATCTCAAAACATTCTTCTTCTGACAAAGAAAATATCTTTTTCCTAGGGTATTACCTCCTCCTCCTTAAAGGTGGGAAACCGAGATAAGGCCTCTACCTACATAAGATCCAAATGTATTCCCTCACATCTTTCAAAACAGCATTACACATCTACATTAGTGTATCCCTTTGAGAAAGCTCAGATCTCATTATATCATCTTCAATGATACAATGGGTAACTGATTATACAAGTTATAGAAAAGATAAACCATCATGATTGAACCTATTATTTACCAAAGAAATAATTCTTGAAAAAGATATAAATTATAAGTGCCCATTTGGAAGAAGTGATCATGTGGTTATAGAAATTGAGATTAAGGGAGATATGGAAAACAAACAAGAGAATCCATATAAATAGAAAAGAAGAACTGATGCAAAAGCAAACTATACTGCAATGAAAAAGTTTTTCAATGAAACTGAATGAAAATGAAGGAACAAGACTTGCAAGACCCCTTTAAAGAGACAACAACTCATTAACTTTTATATACCTAAGCATATTACTCAGATGATGAGTCAGGCCTGGCGTCTAGGCATGTCTTGGATCATACTACCCTTTGCACAAGTGGCAAACATTGATCTTAACTACCCTGCTACAATCCATGTATAATTTCATTTATTGTTTTCATCTTGCTGTACACAGTAAAGTTATTCAGAACTATTATCAAACTGTAAATTCTGGATAAGTAATGCATCTACTGAACAGATATGGCGAAGTAACTTATTTCAAGAACAATTTATTTAGGACATTACAGTGTAAACTGTATATGAAATGGGATAACTCGTACTTACTAAAACATTATCACTATTAGCACAAATCTGACTAGTAGGTTTCACGGTGAAAAATTCACAGGGAAAAGTATAATGGTGGATGACAAGTACTAGAGGATCAGAATGAAAATTGAAAACATGTTCCTTGTTCCATCCACCATCAACAAATGTAGCTGATTACTATCAGAGGATGATCTTCCTCTTTTAAGTGATATTTTCCATATGTTCAAGCTTTGATTGATCAATATGGAATAAATGATGATTGATGATGATGATGATGATGATGATTGTCAACATCAATGATAATGCTAATACTAATGCTTCAAATGATACATTACTGTAAATATGCAGATAAAACCATTGTTCAGAAAAGCAAGTGAAGAAGATGCATTATTCTTATGGAAGAGGTTTGAACTCACCTGTACATGGTTGGCATTAATGTAGTCGGAATTGGGATCATTATCAGCACAGGTAAGAACTACCCGAGTATCATCATCTGCAAATATTATTTAGTGTTACCAGGAATATGAAATAAGTTATTTCTCAGTGTGAACTGCAATATGATTCAATTCCTTCCTTGCCATGCTATTGTTAAATGTTAATTAAGAGAAGCTCTTCATATGAATAACTCATTATAAATGTAAGGTAAAGTATAGAAATATATGAGGACAATTATACAATTTTGAAAATCCAGGACTGTGTGCATGGGAAATACACAGACATGCATTGGTTTGCTATTGCCACTTCATTTGGATGGAGTTCACAAAAGAATATGGCACTGGGGATTAAAACAAGTAAAAAGAATTTTAGCATTTGAGTATTAGAGATTGAATATAAATATTGGCCACATTGATTGACAAAAAATGCATTTATGATTCCTTTATCAATCACAGTTTCTATTTGTGGTAACCACTTCAAGAGAAATATAGCCGGTAGTATTCCAAGACCAGTCACAACTTCAATAAAACAATGTTCACTGGCCAAGGAGCAAATATCTGCAGCGAGCAAATATATATTTTCATCAAAATCTATGCAATAACATTCAGTTACAAAGGTATTTTAGCTAGTCTAAGTAAAAATCATCATATGTTACAAATTGCTACAACTTACATGGGTGGTTGTTTTTGAAGCGGTTTTTGGCCTTGTTCTCTGGAAGCTGGGCCACGTTCATGCTCTTACTAAAGGTGAATGGCACAGTCTGTAGCAATTATAGTGCAGGCATATAAAAAAGTCATATCCACAACAGAGTCCAAAGGTTTACCCCTGCCACTTCATATCATATAACTACATAATACCCTCTCCCTTCCAGCACCTGATATGATCCAAAGGTTACACCAAATGTACAGGAACCTTCTCCAGAGGTTGTCATTAATCATGCATTCACCACTGCTCTCCATTCACTCCTATCACGCACAATCATCCTTCCTTTCTCTACAAACATTCCTCTTTTATTCAACGCCTCTTTTCATACTGTCCAATAATCCATATATAGCACACACAACAATCCAAAAATGTGACAAGTCAACAAGATTCACATAAGATGACCAAATGAGGAAAGAAAGTACAATTGTTATGCATTGTTACTTTAGAAAATAGTAATCTAAATGGCATGAACAGTGACATCATCAGAGATTCTGCTATTTAATTCTGCAGCCTGTGGCGTGTGGCTATTCCACCAAAAGTGGTCTGTGTTAAAAGGTCCAAGCCACACAGTCGTGCCACTAGTGGCGGGAATATGCATTATGCATCTCCTCACCACTGTGGCTTGTGTGAGACAGTTTTCATCAAAACACTGAAAACCAATGGGAACCCACATCCCTGTGACTGTGTAGTGCTCCAGTGTGACCCATGCGTAAGTACCACTAAACTATCACCCGCCAGTAACCCAAAATTAATCCTTGGCCTTACCTTATAAGAGGCAAGGTGATGTTCTGAGAGAGAGAGAGAGAGAGAGAGAGAGAGAGAGGGAGAGAGAGAGAGAGAGAGAGAGAGAGAGAGAGAGAGAGAGAGAGAGAGAGAGAGAGAGAGAGAGAGAGAGAGAGAGAGAGAGAGAGAGAGAGAGAGAGAGAGAGAGAGAGAGAGAGAGAGAGAGAGAGAGAGAGAGAGAGAGAGAGAGAGAGAGAGAGAGAGAGAGAGAGAGAGAGAGAGACTGTCTTAAAAGCCCTTAAAAATGGTATAAGAAGCATTGAAAAATAAATTTAAGTGAAAGACAATATCAGTTGAAAGTTTTTCTTTGTGATACATGTATCATTTAATCAATCTATCAACTTAAATATACCTCCGATGCAGTGGCGGCTCGTAGCTAGAATTAGTGGGGGTGCTGATTCAGAAAACTTTTAGCCACTGTTTTAATATTGTGTAAAAAGGTCAGCACTGCGTGAGTGACAGTGCTCTCTCCATAGCATGCAGCTTCCTATCTTGGACATGAGTGCATGCACACAACAGCCAAACACTGCGTCGCTGGAACTGTGAAGCACACAGTTCTATACAGGGATTTTTGTATTTTTTCATAAACTAAAGAATGGCTACTGACATTAAGCTTAAGGATTATATAATGTACAAATATAAAAAAATAATTAAAGAAAAAAGGACTCATTATATTGAATGTTATTGATAATATTGAGTGGAAATAGAGGGTGCTGCAGTTCTGCAGTGCCTATACGTGAGCCGCCATTACTCTGATGCCACATCAGCTACCTAGGACTTCCTTCAAGGGGTGACCATGGCAAAAGTTTACATCTTACGTTCACTAAGTCCCTCCACTTCATTGGTGGCTTCCCTCTTTCATTTAACGTTCTACTTCACTCATACACACTCTTAACAAAACTCATATTCTAATTAATTCTCATCACATGTACAAACCACCTCAGTGTACCATGATTAAACCCTTCAACACTCCACAATTTATTCTTTTGTTGTTGTACCCCTGCCTAATTCTCATACACATTCTCATTACTCTCTTCATCTCATCTTGACAACCCACATGCTCCTCTCTACTGCACATATTGCCCACTCAACTGATACATTCCATATCTATGTCTCTGATGTGTATGTCAGAGTAAGAAGGATAATACTATTTCCTATATCCCTCTCAGCTTTCATACTTACATTTCTCCCATTCATAACTCTCTTCAGTGTCCCAATGACTTGTCATTTTGTCACTGTTCTTTCAATTAATCTTGGTATCAATTTAAAACCTATGGTAGAAGCTGCAAGAATACTACCACCGTATTTCCTGCAGATATTGAAAGGCAACACAAAGGGATCTAGGAAGCCCATCCTCTATATTCTCTGCTATGAAAAGACAAGGTGCAGAAGGAGAGGGGAGAGTAAAGGCTCCCTAAGCCCTAAATACCTTGACTTGACGATCCCTTTAATGGGGATGCAAGCTAGGTATATGGATAGACAGAATGACCAATCTAAATTTTAATTACAATACTGAATGGAAACAAACTGATTCTTACCTTGAAATCATTTCCAGCCTCCTTAGAACCAATAAGTTTATTGAGATAAGCTTCCACCTTAGCAAAGGGAACATGACTTGCAGCAAGGGATTCACCTGGCCTCAGATTTTCATAGATAGTTTCATTTTGTTCCTGATGCTGAAAGAGAAGTAATTTGTTAAGATTGCAAATCAATAGGACAAGATCTTTTAATGCTTAGCATGCAATCCACTACTATATTATTATGCCAAGGGATAACTGTTTTATGTTAGTATTAAGTGAATCATTATGGCCTAGAATGAGGTAAGTAAGGTGCTGCCTGTGCTTCTCTTTGACACACTTATTTTTGATCGCAACACATGTATATCTACCTTGTAAAATTGCCTTACAAAAATGGCCGGGTAATGAGTAGGCTAATCTAGTATATATTTACCCAGTTCTATTTATCTATAATGGTTGTAGTATATAGGGTCTGAGCTATACTTGTGTGGTTCTGTGTCTGTACAGTATCCATATTTGTCCAATAGTTTCTTTAGTTGCTGTACTTTTTTTTCTTCTATCTCTTGCACCTGTGGCGCTGGTAGGCTTGATCGAGGCTCTTTTAGATGGTCGGCCTCCACCCGTTAGTAGCGCAGGTTTTAGAATTTTCATGGTGACACCTCGTGTTTTTTTCCCTGAGTTTTCTTTGTTGAGAGAGGCTCATGCTGCCACGGAAGTTCTTCAGTACCTATAACTATGCAAATCCTGTTGAAGATAGTGTTATGGCAGCATGTGGATGATCTTTGACCACTTGACGGTTATTCCATATAAAAGTGACCAGCTCGAACTTGGGACTCTGAGCTTGTATGCCCCTAACGCTAGCCACTAGGCCACCGTTTACCCTCTTGCAATTATCACTTCTTCTTTCAGTCCATTCCAAGTATCTATCTATCTATCTATATATTTGTATCTATCTATCTATCTATCTGTCTGTCTATCTATCTATCTATCTATCTATCTATCTATCTATCTATCTATCTATCTATCTATCTATCTATCTATCTATCTATCTATATATATATATATATATATATATATATATATATATATATACATATATATGTATATATATATACATATGTATATATATAATAATAATTATTATTAAATATATATATATATATATATATATATATATATATATATATATATATATATATATATATATATATATATATATATATATATATATATAGTATATATATTTTTATATGTATGCATATATATATATATATATATATATATATATATATATATATATATATATATATACACACACACATATATATATATATATATATATATATATATATATATATATATATATATATATACACATATATACATTTATATATATATATATATATATATATATATATATATATATATATATATATATATAGATAGATAAATAGATACAGATATATAAATACAGATATATAGATACAGATATGTACCGAGTACAACGGGCCAACTATCATTACGGGGATTCCTTTACGGAATCACCGGTAAATCCTCGTATTCTTAACACTCGTTAAATACTTTGTTATTGTTAGAGTAGGGACAACTAGATAGAGGGGATGATGGGAAACACTCGTGACGTCACTGGAACTGAGGATATATATACTGGTCTGGGCGGAAGGTCAGTCACTAGTGTTCCGTGACCCCGCTCCAGACAGCTGCCGAGAGGACCAGCAAATGACTGTCTTTCGGTTGTAGTTTGTCTAAGGCTGCATATGGAGTTGTCTTTCGCTGTAGACGACGGCAAGAAGGACCCAGTGACTCGCAAACATTATTTGTGGCGTGAGTGTATTTTGGTCGTTTTCCATCAGTTCCCTTACGTATAGTTAGGTAGGATTTAGCTAGGAATATTTATGTGTTAATGTATTTCTTTATGTTTGTGTCGCAAAGGGTGGATAAGTACTTGTAAGAGCACCACCACGGATATAGCGAGTACTTTCCTTATTTATTCATCATTAAAGTCTGTCCATTATTTTACTATATTCTTTTTCTTTTCGCATCTCAACCTCGGTGGTGGAGGGCCTACTAGTAGTAGTAGTGATAGTGGCGATGCCCAAGGGGGTGTCGTGGTGGCAGCATAGAAAGTAGATAGAAAGTAGTAGATGAGAAGGTAGAGTCAATACCGGAAATGGTAGTGATGACAGTGGTGTCAATAGAAAGTAACATTTACCTACGGTACAGTAGAGTTAATACGACCCTCAGTACAGATATATAGATAGATAGATAGATACTGACCTATGCGCATGCGCATAGGTCAGCGCGCCAGTTAAATGGTTGGTTTGGGTCGGTTGTGTCATGGCAGGAGCTGGGTCAATAATAATATTGCTATTTTGTTGTGCTGTGGAGCATATTTACTTTCGGTGTTCTAGTAAAAACGTTCTAGTGGAAGTACAATACACTGTAATAACAAGGAACTGAAGTTCTATGAGTGGTAGTGGTGGAAATCGTGGTGGAAACTGTGGTGAAAAACGTGATGGACGAGAGAAGCGTGATTATCGCAAGGGGGTGAAGCTCAGGAAATATACACTCCATGAAAAGAAAAAAATGGTTGCACGCAGTGCTGGTGGTGGTGATGCGCAAACGGTGGAGGAGAGAGCTAGTAACCAGTAGCCATCACTCCCCACTATTGCCAGGCTACTCAAGCCAGTCACAGACTCTCATAACGCAAGTAGAATAATATTTAAACCTTTATTAATAGTCAGAAAGTGTTCAATCTTGTTTATTATCATACAGATTATGTGTAACCTTGTATGTGTGAATTTTCGGCGAAATATTTTGTATTCTTGGAGGGTTAATGGGAGTTATAAGAAGCTTATGTACCATACCTAAGAACCAATTATACTATTTACATGTATTTCAATATCGTTCATCTCGTGATTTTTCATCTCGCGGCCGATAGTCCAGTACCAATTAAGCGCGAGATGACCGTTCTTACTGTATATATACCGGACTATAAGGCGACTGGCTATATAAGACGACCCCCAATTTTCGAGGAAAAAAATTTGGTTTTGAGCTATTATCGCTATATTAGACGACACCCTTTCTCATGGTAAGGTTCACTGTTCACCGGTCCTTAATCTATTACTCCAACAATTACTTCGAACACTAGTTGCTCAAGATGTAAGTAGTTAAAGGAATTAAAAAACTACATATTGTACGTATATTACTTTTACTAAACAATAGTCTGAATTTTTCAAAACGTAAAGAAACATTATCATAAACATCAGCACCGCCATGCTGGGCGCGCTCTAATACCTTGTTTCAACAATTGCCTCAAACATTTGAAACATAGATATTTAATCTTAACATCCAGTAATCGTACCCGTACGATCATAGTGCCGCGTCTGGTGAGGCGGTGATCGTTCCGGTAATCATGAATTTTCCCGCCTCGTTTTCGTATTGTGGCGTATTTGTTTCAAGTCGAAAGGCAAGTGTAAGTATCTGGCAACTCCCTCCACTAGCTCAGCTGCCACTGTGGCTGGTTTAAATACGCCTTACTTAGCTTTTTTCCTTCATGGAGGCTACATCTGGCAACTCCCGAGACACAGCGGGTGAAACTCACCCTCCGGGTGAAAGAGGCAGCATGGATACTCATATGCATGTGTCATATGACAGTGATTTAGAGATTACTGATGAGAGTGAGGACAGTGATTATTATTTAGATACTGAAGAAATTGAAGACAGCAGTAGTGATGAAAATACTGATGAAGACACGGAGCAAACATCAAGTCTGCGTACGAGATCGTCACGTACTGTCACAGGGTTTCGTGGGCGTGGAAGGTCACGTGGGCGTGGCAGGTCACGTGGGCGTAGCAGAGGTATAATGAGACCTAGAATTGCAGCACAAGGTTCCACAGGTGCTGCTGCAAATGCAGATGATTTTAGGTGGAACGAATGTGATGATTTTACTCCAACTATGCTCGTGTTTGCTGGTGAACCTGTTGGCATAACTAGTGAATTTTCGGAAGTCCATCATGACTGTGATTATTTTATGACATTCCTAAATAATGAATTACTGGATCTTATAGTGGCTGATACCAACAGATATCATGCCAAGTGTGCTGAAACCTACGATGTGCTCCCTGGCTCGCACGAGAAAGAATGGGTCAACACAACGAGAGATGAACTTCTGACGTTCATAGCTCTGACTCTACTAATGCCTCACTCTCAAAAAGCAGTAAGACATGATTATTGGAACAGAGGTGATATGTTATACATGCCAATTTTTGGAAGACATATGACCAGAGACAGATACAGCAATATGCTAAGATTTCTTAACTTTTCTAGTGATCAGAGTGCGGATCCACTGTGGAGAATAAGACCAGTGCTGCAAAGTCTTACAAATAAATTCAAGTCTTATTTCAAACCATTTCAAAATGTGGTTATAGATGAATCATTGATGCTTTTCAAGGGGAGATTAGCATTCAAACAATATATACCATCAAAGCGGCATCGCTTTGGACTAAAAACGTATGTGTTATGCGATTGTGAGACAACAATAGTGTTACTTGTAAAATTCACTGAATATTCATTTTACACAAATTGTCTGGGTGAGTGTGTAGGTGGTAGGGGAGGACAGCTGTGTGTGCCTACGGCCTACGCTATCTCCCTTCCATCCTTATCGCATGGAGTGGAGAGCGGAGAGGCGGAGTGTGTGTACACAACAACCCAGTCTCTCTCTCTCTCTCTCACTGGAAGTACACTTATTTCATCCAAAAGAAATTCCCAAAAGGAGAGAGAGAGAGAGAGAGAGAGAGAGAGAGAGAGAGAGAGAGAGAGAGAGAGAGAGAGAGAGAGAGAGAGAGAGAGAGAGAGAGATTCACGGGCAGCGATATCGCACTGCGGATCATTTCTGCGCCGCGGGCTACAACGCGATTTCGGAAAGAAATTTGATACACAATAACTTTACTTCCATAGGTCATAGCGCGCAGGATGGTACATCATTGCACTCAGAATAAAAAATATAAATTGGTTTTTATAGATAAAATTATCTTCTGGCGTTTCCTAATTTTCCAAAATTTACCCGGAGATGGAAACGGAAAATAATTTAGCCACCCGGAAGTTAAGGGTTAATTAAAAATCTTCAAAATCATCTTCATCTGATACAGTAAGCATGTCAAATATATCTTGAGATACATGTTCAAGGGCATCATCATACAGGGCAAATTCTACATCATCTGGGTTGTCGTCTGCAGCTTCATCACCAGTGATGCCCGCCACCCCGGTGTTGTGGCCCGCACGTGACGTTATCAGTAAACAAATAAACATTCGACACCCATAGAGTTAGGGTGGACCCGCACGCCTGTGTATGTGTATATATACATACATATATATATATATATATATATATATATATATATATATATATATATATATATATTATGCATACACGTGTGTGCATGCAGAATGAATTCCAAGGTACAGTGGCGCTGAATATTCATCACGGAGTTATAGGTTTGTGTTTTATTCTCGGTGTATAAGTCGATCCTTAGATTTAGAAGCCTTAAACTTGGCAAAAAATCTCGTCTTATAGTCCGGTATATATGGTATATATATATATATATATATATATATATATATATATATATATATATATATATATATATATATATATTGTTACGGTCACACCGCAGGACACGGTTCTTATGCCCTAGTGCCGGATGTCAGCTTATGAACAACCCAGTCACAACCACGTTACGGGCGTGTACGAACTGTAGTGCTGATGTTTATACGTCCTTTTAACCCACCAAAGGACAAGGAAAGTCGACTATCCCGTAGGACTAGTCTTCTCCGAGGGCCACTCGCCGGCGGCTGGACAACTAGGCTATAAACAAGATGTGCCCGGTTAAGGAACCTGTGCACTCTTAGCCCCCAAACACAGCACCTATAGCCACCCCGTTGACGTTAAGAGCTTGCCAGTCCTTTTTACCCTCCAAAGGACAAGGAATCTCCCTGTAGTAACCACCTTCTCCTCCTTACATTCTAAAGACTTACAGCGAGCACTAGATTACAGTGCCTAGACAAGGAGCTATCGCTCCAACCAGAATACCGCCCACAAGGTGTCTTTCCACCCACTCCTGGTTGGACAATAACCCCTCTCGACTCAATTAACACCCTGCTAAATAGCCTCCCGCGAGGGGACTCCTTACAGTGCGTTATATGAGTCGTAACAAACCAACACTAAGACAGGATTACTCCTCGTGTGTTATCCAACAAGAAGCCCCTGATAATGGGCTCTTGATTACAACGAAGACAACGAAGACAACGCAGACAACTACTTCCCAAGACTCAAACCCCAACAATATCCAGAACCTCCTTGCGAGAACTTTCTGGATACTGAAACCTAGATGGAGTTACCTCAGGCAAGATGTTAAGGCGTTTACATGTAATGTCAAGACCACTCGCCAAGATGCAATGTCTAGGCAAATTCTGACCAACATATCGCAAACACTTTCAATATACGAATTTCTGCGGTTGCCAGTGTTTTGCCTCTTGTCATGTAACCAATCACAGCTTATCAAACTTCAGAACTTCATCTGTGTAGACACTGAGCGAGATAATATTTCGATTAAATAAGACGAAAGTAAGACGTTCAAGACCATAACAGTTGTAGAAATAAATAAGATTTATAATATATATGTTGTTTTTTATATAAAAGCTAACCAAAAACAAGCATAAAGCTTGAAATATATTAGGGAAGTGTTGAAAATAACGAATGTGGGCCCTCTACGTGGGTGGAGCGAAGCGGATGTGTTTGTTTTCATGAGAAAGAATCTGGGTATATATTTTAAATAAATCAGAGGAAAGTAAGATGTTTGACACCATTATAGTTGATCGTCTACATAAGATTTATATTATATATATTGTTTATAATATAGAAGAACGCCAAAGACAAGCAAAAAGCTTGTAATATATTAGAGAAATGTAGAAAATAACAAGATGTGACAATCAAACCTGTGTGGGTGTTGATGTTTCAATGCGTTTTGTGGTTGTAGCTTCGACTTACAATTGTTCCCTTTTTCCTAATAATAAGTAAAAAGCATATCATATTGTTTACAATTATTTTCATCAAATTAAAGTAAGAAATAAGATGTTTGTATATTGCACAAAAATATGTAAGTCAAAGAAAATTTAGACACTGAAGACAGATCCAGTTCCGAACACAAACATTTCATTGGAGCGAGCCCGCACTCCAGATACGAAGGCCCGAGGACGCCAGGCCGGGCCCGCGTCACTTCACCCCTTAGTCCTAAGGCCTGCTCGCTAGCAGGCAGCACAAGTCTAGCCATCCAGTGCTCACACACACACACACACACACTCTCATACACACACACACACACACTCTCATACACACACACACACACACACACTCTCATACACACACACACACACACACTCTCATACACACACACACACACTCTCATACACACACACACACACACACACACACTCATACACACACACACACACACATCTTGCTGCTACTGGTAAGGTGATCTGAATACGACGATAGATGGACATGTTGTGGGCACTGGGCTTAGGACGAGTGTGGTGCTGTAGTTTCAATACAGAATCAGCAGGATATACATTTCGAATAAATAAGATGAAAGTAAGATGTTTGAGATCATGACAGTTGTTGAAATACATAACATTTACATTATTAATGTGGTTTTTAATATAACAGAAATCCACAAACAAGCATAATGATTGTAATATATAAGGGAATTTGTACTACATAGCGAGATGTTGGCTTCTACCTTAGGTGGAGTCAAGGATGGAAACGGTGCGAAATATACGGAGAAACCATGATATCAATTTCGAATAAATCTGAAGAAATTAAGATGTTTGGGATCATTTCAGTGCTTATAATTTTAAATATGTATATAATATATGTCGTTTTTAATATAAAAGAAAACTAAAAACAAGCATTAAGATTGAAATATATTAGGAAAATTGTGGCAACACCAACCAAGACATTTCTCCTTAAAATCGTGTTCGTGAAAACAAACGAAGTTTGGCGACATATGTAAACACTTTTAATTTAATACTGCCAACACACTCGTCACGGCTCTCGACACGGTAGCCTGATCCTCGTATAGACAGGGCCTTACTGTCTAGCTACACAAATATACCCCTTATCTAACAGGCCAGTCGTAAAACCCACTCCCTTAAATATGAAGAGGTTACAGACAAAATAATGCCAAATTGGGGAGAGCTGCAGAGCGTGAAATGTGTTCTTAGTGGCTGCACCAGGCTAACTGAGTTCCTCACTGCCTCCACCCAGCACACAGCTGCCCGAGCTGAGATGCCATGTCGTACGATAAGCGCGCCGGGTTTCTCTACTCTGTGCCCAGCTCGCCTCGTAGCCTAGGAAAAAACACTTTCCTTCACAAAATCATAGCTACGCTCAGAAGCGACTTAGCACGATAATGAGCATATGAGAAGATGCGGAAAAGAACAAAGCACAAGACAAGACACTTTGCAAAACAAAGAAGACAGAGGGAAAGTCAGGAAAATTAGGAGAACAAGCAAGGAAGAATTAAGGTAAACCCAAAGCACAGAATCTCTGAAAATTGCTCGCTGGCAACTCACAACTGCGTGACCTTGAGATACTCTCACGTCTATCTCCATTCCTGCCACGGCTGCTTCTGTCTGTCACGTGGCGACGCCGACACAAAAGACGTAACCCTCTTCCATGTCACGTAGACTTGTCTCTAACACTCAAAACATGGCCCTCTTCCAAGCCTTTCAAGGCTAATACTACCCTTCTCTTTCTCGACACAAATCACCACACCACCACCCGGTGGTCTAGTGGTTAGGATACTCGCCTCACAAGCGAGAGGTCGCGGGCTCGATCCCCGCGCCGGGTAGGAGACATACGGACCAAGTCTCTTCTAAGTGTGTGGTCCCTGTTCATCAAACAGTAATGAGGTACCTGATCTCAGACGGGGTTTGTGACCCGCTTTTAGGGGGGAGAAAACAAATCTCCCATAAATAAAAAATATATACGGCCTCCTGGCTAGTACAATGGTAGCGCGCTGGCCTTGCATTCGCTTGGTCGGCAGATCGGGTCCCCACCCGGGCTTGTGATGCTAAGTTGTTTACTGGGAGGAACTGCTGTGGTTGGGCACCACAGTGGTGCAGCGGTGGTCCACCATGGCTGTGAGGCATAGATCTCTAAACAAAAAACCAAGTAAGTAAGTAAATTTCCGCCACTCGTCACACCTCTCTACAGATGTTGAAACCACACACCCTCAAAGACACCTAGCATGCCTTTATACTCCTCCTCAGAGAAGCTTCCATACACTTCTACTGGGCCGGACTCTTACCCTCTCCAGACGACACTAATGTCACTGGTAGGGCCCGCAACAAGTTTCATAGCCTTAGCGTAGCTTCCTTCCTTACCAGTCTCTTAACATTCTTCCTTCTCTTTCGCCTCAGAGAATCTTCATTCCTCTGCTGAGCCTGACTCTCGTCTTCCCTAGACGATGTTATGGTGACGGGCGGGGCCCGCAACAATATATATATATATATATATATATATATATATATATATATATATATATATATATATATATATATATATATATATATATATATGTATATATACATACACACATATATATATATATATATATATATATATATATATATATATATATATATATATATATATATATATATATATACTACTATATACATATATATATATATTTTTTTTTATAGTGGGGTCATGTAATTTTACACTTATCCTCAACAACTGTGAGAAAAATAAATGAAGCAATAAAGAATGATGGAAATATCAAGACAACAAATGAGATTTCAACTTCAAAAAACAAACCTGTTTCCTGGGGTGTGGATGGTTGTTGGTCAGATTTCCATTTTCTGGTTTGTGATTGGTAGGGACAGTGCTTGATTGGTGGGGCTGAGCCAACACCTCCTGACTTACACCTAAAAGTAACATGATATTTAATACATTGTTTACTTATCTACAATTAGCTTCCTTGAAGGAACATTACCTTGCCTAGGTGAGAAAGCTTAACATTTGAATGATCAGTGGAGATAAATTAGACAGGTGCAACCAAACTAGGTAGGTCCACTGTAAGAAATCAAACTAAAAGTGTTCCCCTGCCTAGATGCCTTAAGCCAGCGTTGTGTGATACTGGATTACCCCGCCTCAGGGTGATCATTACATCCATATCATGGTCCCCAGTTCCCAGTAATGGTGGAACAACTGGCTAGAGCTGCTCCAGAGCAGGGGGTGCTAAGAATCTCTTATAATTCTGACATTAGCTAATGAAGGTAGTCTTTGAAGTGTTATTTGAAGAATTAGCAGGCGTCAGATGGGATATCAGAGGTTAGGTTAGAAAAAATGGAAAAAATTCATAAAACTGACGAATGGTCACATTTTTTGCTACAGAGGACAAAAAGACAAGAAAAAGTATAGAGTAGGCTTCCTTGAAAATATCAAAGATTTCTATAGTTTTAACGAGTAAGTTGCAAGCCTAATAATCAAACAATAATAATCAAACAATAGATATAAGATGAAAATCATACAGGTTCATACACCAACATCATTAATCATGACGAGGTGGAAAGATTTTATGATGATGTAGAAGGAGCTTTGAAAATCCACCAAACTCAATGTTCTTTCATAATCAGTGATTTTATGCAAAGGTCGGGAAAAAAAAGTGTAGGAATGACAACACTAGGAAACTTTGAAATAGATACACAAAAAGATAGACGATGTGCTAACAGTCTTCAATCACAAGGCAACAAAAAACTTGAAATGGGAAAGCCCGAACGGCGAAGCTAGGAATGAAATTGACTTTATTCTTAGTAACAATTGTGAATAATCTCCACAGCAGTATAAAAGAGAGGCTGAAGGGCTTGCAGACGTAAGTAACTTGGCAGCTTTATGCGGCCTAATAGTCCTGAGATAAAATTTTATATTTTCTCAATCTTTAAGTTTGGGACAATATTTTAAGGAGAAAACCTTTTATTCTGATAAGTTTTGATGTGATTTGAATTAATCTTATAATATTTTCCCCAATCACTGTTAATGCACTGAAAACTATGAACACAAAAAAATTATTAGAAAGATGTGGAAACTTGTAATCATTGTCCTACGTACCTGTTTTAAACTTCGCTTTCCATTCATCCCTGGTTGACTGATTAAGAAGTCTGAAACAAGGAAAATAATGTTGGATATTAAATGATTTCTGAATAAACTAGGTCTTGGAGAAAGCATCATGAAATCTCTTATTTTTATGGAGTTGGTCTTTTTCTATATATCATTAACCGTTGGCGTCAGCAGGCTTATGGAGGCACAGATAGACTTGCCTCGCCTATTATTTGGCATAGGTTTATTTATTTATTTTTTTTATAGTGACGCCTCAAATGTTTACGTTCTCTCTTGAATATGTTGAGAACGTATGAGGCTTATTACTGCTACAGCCTCAGATGCATATTAACTTTGTAAGTCCTGTCTGAGGACAATATGGCAGCAATTTGGGTAGTCTCTGGCCACTTGGCAGTAATATCAAATATTGAAAAGTAGTCAGCGAATATCGGGGATTCGAACCTGGGACCCTAGGCTCACATGCCTTATATGACCCACCCCTGTTTCCTTCCCCAAACTTTGCCTCAGACATTTCAGTTTGTATTTTTGTTGCCTATTCTGTCCTGCTAATAGTTGTCACATGTTTTGGAAGTCTGCCTTTTGGAGGAAAGTGAATAAGAACGTATGAGTGGTGTCTAATTTTAGATCTTTGTACTTTCAGGTAATTAGTGCATGCCAGGTAGGTTCTGAGTTTTGTGGAGTGACAAAGAGAGCTGCATTCCAATGAATGCATTGCACAGATGAAAGACAAAGTTGTAACAGGTGACCTAGAAGTCTGTAACTCTTGCACTGAAATCTCCAAACATACTTACTCATTAAAGATTTGTATTTATAGATGCATTGCTTTCTGTTTTCTCTGCTGTTAACTGCAACAAATGCAACGTCTTACAAGCATTTATTCAAGTAGTGTTGCTGATCAAATAAATGGTGGCGGCTCAATTCCAACCTAGCTCTTTCTTTCTGATATGAAATATTTTCCCATGGTATCATGCTAGTCTCAGTGTGAAGTACTTGTTGATGAAGTGGAACATTTTGAATCAAATTGTCACTTAATAAATCACAGTTAATGGTATCAATGCAAGGCAATCCCAAAAGTTGATGTACGTTTTGTTACCATCCTGACAAATTCTGACAACTCCAAATGATAAATAATTACATAATGGTTGAAAAGAAATATTCTTGAGGGTACTGCAGGTAGAAATGGAGACTCAATCTTGGCATCAGAGACATGGATGCTGATATACTACCTTCTAGGCAATGTAAGTGAGCTCCAAATCATCTAAATCTCTATGTATTATGGGTAGTACCATATAATTGTTTTCTGTTCGTATTACAATGAATTGTGCATTTAAAATTTCTAGTAACCAATAAATTCAGCATTCACTTTTAGCTTATTTCTTGGACATACAATATAAAACTCATCCAACACTCTGTGAGAGAATCCAAAGCCCTTCACCATTTGGGTGTGTGGGCGCGTGTACCATGCAGTCAAGGAGACTGGAAAATTCCAGTGAGGCTTTGTACGCTTAAGTAGACCCAGCTTGGCCTCTGACGTCAAAAGAAGGGGCAGCACCTCCCAGGTCGCCCCACACTGTTGCCAAGGTGATGACTTGCCACAAAACAGAGACATCAGGTCCCAACCAACCACTGACCACAGGGGCAAAGCTTCCCCAGGTCGTGCCAGGGACCTCAACGAGAGGAGAGAGGTCAATCTCTCTCTTATCTAACTGTAGATCGGACATATGGGTTGAGTCCTCTCGGCGAAACGGAGCCACATGGCATTGAAGCTCCCTACAGGGAGGAAGCAACTGAAGGACAGCCTGGAACTCATTTTCTAAGCCTGGTCGGGAAAAAAGATTGGTAGTCACCTGTTGTCGCCATGTGGCCGGAACTGTAACGTGTTCTCTGTAACCTCACTACCTAGGCTGTATTCAATTAGGATGTGTGTTCCCCTGTAAATTAGCAATAAGATAATGTAAGCTTTTGACTGTGTCCCTCTGTGAAGTCAACCCTTTGAACCTTTAGATATACACGAAGAAGACTGAAAGGTGAGTGAAGTGTGTAGCAGCGGTGTTAAAGTGTATCCTCAGGGATGAGGAGGCAACACACGCCAAAAAGCACACCCAAGTTATAACATTCAATTCCTCCTATGACACACTCACTAAAAACAAAACAGTGTCATCTGCAAACATACATGCCACCACTGTCCAACCAATTCCATTCATCTTCAGTCTTGAACCTACTCTCCACTTTTACTGTCACTTCTCTCATACACTCATCCATAAAAATATTAAACAGCCATGGCGACATGACACATCTTTGTCTCACTCCTACTCATAAAAGAAAACTCCTACTTAACTCTTCACTCTCCCTCACAAATGTACTTCCTTTCCTATAAAAGGCTGTAATTCCTCTCAATAACTGCTCTCCAACACTATATGGCTACTATGAGCATCTGTCAATCAAATGCAATGATGAAGAGTTTATTAGCAATATTCATTCAGTTCAAGAATGTGTACCGAGTACAACGGGCCAACTATCATTACGGTGATTCCTTTACGGAATCACAGGTAAATCCTCGTATTCTTAACACTCGTTCAACACCTTGTTATCGTTAGAGTAGGGACAACTAGATAGAGGGGATGATGGGAAAACTAGTGTTCCGTGACGTCACTGGAAGTGAGAGGATATATATACCGGTCTGGACGGAAGGTCAGTCACTAGTGTTCCGTGACTCCACTCCAGTCAGGTAAGACTCTGTGGTCCTAGGAACTTGCCAAACACACTTGAGAAAAAACCATCGTGTTAATATTGTCTAACATTAAATTATCCTCCCGGATACAGCTGCCGAGAGGACCAGCAGATGACTGTCTTCTGCTCCTAAGTGTCTAAGGCTGCCTATGGAGTTGCCTTTCGCTGTGGACGACGGCAAGAAGGACAAAGTGTCATGCAAACATTAGTGGTGTGAGTGTATTTTGGTCACGTTTTCCATCAGTTCCCTCACGTATTATTAGGTAGGATTTAGCTAGGAATATTTATATGTATTAATATATTTCTTTATGTTTGTGTCGTGGGTGGTAGGATAAGTATTTGTAAGAGCACCACCACGGATATAGCGAGTACTTCTCTTATTTATTAATCATTAAAGTCTGTTCATTTATTTATTATATTCTCTTTCTTTTCTTATCTCAACCCCGGGGGTGGAGGACCTAATAGTAGTAATAGTGATAGTGGGGGTAGTGGTGACAGTGCCGATGCCCAATTGGTGTCGTGGTGGTAGCATAGAAAGTAGATAGAAAGTAGTAGATGAGAAGATAGTGTTTATACCGAAATGGTACAGTGATGACAGCGGTGTCAATAGAAAGTAACATTTACCTACGGTACAGTGGAAGTAACATTGACCCTCGGTACAAATGCATTGCATAATATTTGAAATTAGCTTTTAAAATAACAAAAACTGATACCTATACAATAAGCTGGTCCTTCATTTGCTTGCTTTAGTGATTGTAGAGGCAAACTTTCATGCCACATAACATAAGATAGTTGTTTAAAACTTCTAAAGCTTGTTTACAGGAGGCTACAACTCACCTGAAGTAAGTCAGCAGACCCAGCACAGGTAAAATCAGCAGCAACAGCAGTAGGAAAAGGAGAATATTGGCTGGAGAAAGCTCCGGCGCTACTCCTTTCTTCATCATAATATCAGAGTAACTTTTTGATTCTGAAATAGAAGTCAATCCTTACTTCAAAACAAAACCACATAACTAGTGTATTATGTATGTCTTGCCTGATGTTCTCAAAGAAAAACATCTGCTTCAGCATCAATGACAGTAATGCAATTAGGTAAACAAGTGAAGATAAACAGAAAAATTGAAAATTATAAACCTCCAACAATAAAACGTGCAGCCGGCTAGTCATAGACTAAATATCAAATTTTAGTATGGCATATTAAGTACAATTACATAAATATTATGAAGTCACTCCCAATGTTAAAATAGGAAGCCTAATAATGGTAGATAGTCTCTTCTACCTATACATCTGACCCCTGTTTCTGAGAACTTCTTCAGGGGATGGCCATAGTAGAAGAGTTTATATTCATTCTTGTCCCTACATTTCCTCCTAGAATGCTCTAATCATCTCAATCTACTATCTCTCCTTTCCCTCAAGTAGCAGTCTTTCCTCCCATCTCCTTTGGGTTCATCCACTTGCATCTATTGTCTTTACCTTACTCATGTACACTGTCATTTCACTCTCTGGCACTCTTTCTATGTGGGCAAACCATCTTAGGGTCGTGCATTTGACTCTTTCAATCCCTTCACATCCAATTCCTTCATCTCTACTAGATATACCATATTTGTTAAACATGTTTCCATTCTTCCATCACAGGCTGTTTTCAGTTAACTCGTTTCTACTGTTCGTATCTTTCATCATTGACTTTCATTCCACACCTAAGTCTCGCCAGCAAAAGTGCTTGTTGGTACAATTATTGCATCCCTTCTTTCATTACACTCTCTAGGGCAGAGGTCAGCAGCCTTTTCAGGGGAGGGCCAGAGAAAGCTAGGAGTAGCCTGCGGGCTGGAGTGCCAAGGAGACCCAAAAAGTGACAGTGTACAAAAATGTAGAAAAGCAGGCAAACCAGTGACTTGATTACTGGAAATTTATTGAAAAAACATGCAAATCAGTGACTGCAGAAAACAGTTTTATCAAGAGGTATGCAAATTAGCGTGATGGTTGGTACTGTTCGCCATGGAGAACTGATTCAATGTCTGGATTGATTGATGAGGTAGACAAGAGCAGAATGTCATTGAGGTGGCGGTCATTTATCTGGGAGCGAATGCGAGATTTTGTATATTCAATTTTTGAAAATAGTTTTTCACAACAGTAGGAATATCCAAACATGGCAATGATGCGTTTTACATGCTCAATGTAATTTGGAAATTTGTTAGAAGGGAGGGCGAGGTCACAGAAGAAGGAGAGTGGACAAGCGGTATGGTATTTTGCCTCCAGTTCATCATTACACTGAAGCTCCAACAACTCCATCTGCAGGGAGGCAGGGGCTATGTACATTGGAAAGTCAAAGGGGGAGGTGAACAGCTTGAAGCCCAGAGCCAGTGGCCTGACACTTATGAAACGGGAGGCAAATTTCTTCTGCAAAAAGGTGACAACACCAACACAAGTGTTCAGGTCCATGTCATCAGGTGCACAAGCCGCAATACCAAGAAAATGCATAAACTGACCAGCAACCAGTTTAACCTCCCACAAGTGCAGCTTTACTTCATAGGCGGTGATGTGTGAATACGTGTCTGTGACTAGAATGTTATTGCCTTACAGCTTCACATTGAGGTCATTTAGGTGTGTAGTGATATCTGTGAGCAGGGCCAGACCAGCAAGCCATTGCGGGTTATGAAAAATATCAGCATCGGGAAGGTTCTATTGACGGAGGAAGGTGACAATCTTCTGCTGCAGGTCACACACACGGGACAGCAGGACAGCATGACTCCATGCCTCAACCAGCAGACCTCACAGAAGTAAAGCAGGTCACCATAGTGTGCATTGACTTTGTCCGTTAGTGCCTGGAACTAGCGGTGGTTAAGGCTGTAGGAGAGGATGAAGACTTGGAGCACATGGACTCTTGGTGGATGATGCAGTGCACCTTGTGGATGGGCTGGGTGTGTCCAGCGGCCTCAAAGTGACACACTAACAGTGAGGTACCACCTTTCCTCTCTCCAGTCATTGCTGGGGCACCATCGATCGTCATACACACGAGACGGAACAGGTCGAGAGAGTGTTGCTTCACACACTGAAGCACGGCGTCAAAGATGTCTAGCCCAGTGGTGGTGCCGTGCAATAGAACAAGCTGGAAATTGCCAGCTGGGCTTAGCAAGTTGTTCACGCTGTCTGACATCTCAATGCGACAACAAACAGTGCAGGGTGAAAGGCAAAACGCTTTTCAGGACAGGGAATTTATCACAACTATGATGCAGTCCTTCATAAAGTCTCCGTCTGTGAATGGCTTCATCCAGCAAGCAAGGAGGCGGGAAACCTCATAGCTGGCGCGCGTCACTTTGTCAGCCTAAGTAGTCTGCTAACGGAAAAGTGAAGTGCCTTTCTGCAGGTTGCCTGACAGTTTGACAATGGCCTCCTTCCTCTTGGCACCAAACATTGATGCAAAGCTCGATGTTTAGTGCTGTGTCTACCAGTGGTGGCACACATTATACTCTTTGAGGACAGCCACAGTCTTCAAGCAAATGAGGCACTGGGCCTGTCCAAGGCATTCACGTTCATGATCACGTCAAGATGCGCTGACTTACTCATTAATTGGCTAGGCTGTTAGGGGACGGATTGTCATAAAAATATCAAGCAGGGTGACGGGCCACGAGTTCGGACTCTGGATCTGGCCCGTGGGCTGGAGGTTGCTGACCCCTGCCTTAGAGGAACAACCATTTTCTCCCTTGTACAGCTCTTTCTGAAGGACATATTCTCTTTATGTATATTTTGATATATCTTACAGATGCTTACTTACAGATGCTTACAGATGATCTTCTGGAGGAGGCTCTATTCGTGAGCCTGTACCTCCAGCTCTACATCCTGTCTCTCACACGTTTGCCCTGTGGTGGTGTGATGGCTTGGTGCAGTGGATATATGTGCCCTATAATTATATTTTTGTTCCTGATTTCTCCAGAACTTGTCAAGTTGTTTTTCAAATGCAGCCACTGATGTCTGGTTTACCACCCATTCTGGCAGAGAGTTCCACATATCGATTATTCTGCAGGGGAAGGAGTATTTCCTCATGTTCATTCTATAATTTCCTGAAATTTCCTCTTGTTATACTCTCTTCCCGTTCTTGAAAAAATTTCTCACTGCATTGCTTGTCATATGTACCACTGAGAATTTTGAATGTTTCTATCATGTCACCTCTTGATCTTCTGTATGACAATGCTGGTAAATTCAGTGTTCTAAGCCTCTCCTCATATGACAAGTTCTTCATATTGGGCAGAAGTCTGGTCGCTCTCCTTTGTACGTTTTCAATTGCTTCGATGTCTTTAATTAAGTAAGGATTCCACACCATATCAGAATACACTTGTCCCATGCCATTCACAGTCAGTAATCTATGGAGTATCACAAAGAATATGCAAAATAATATGGTGTTTCTGGCTATTTACTTGGGAAAAATGATGCATACAGTAGGGGAAATATACTTTTTTATGATTGTGATGTTTAATGTGCCTAATGCAACTTTTTGGTCATGAGAAGGATAGAATTGATAACTCATAGTTTTCACATTTTTGTGGCAGTCAGTTCCCTAAAAGCCATGTGAATGTTCAACATCAACTGTAATGAAAAAGTCTAATACATACTCTACAATTTAGATGGTTGATTACTGAGATTTTACAAAACACTCTTCTAGGTTTAGTATATGATGCGCTTTCATTCCCATCATATGCACTATTGATGGTCACAGGGCATTGTTTTGGCAGGGTTTTGTTGCTATAATATCTCGAGTGGTCATAACAAATACGAAATACAATAAAATATTGTCAAACCTCAGTTTTCGTATGCCCCAAGTTTTCGTACGATTCGGTTTTTGAAGACTTTTTGGGGAGAAATTTTGTCCCAATTTTCATAGTTGAAAATAGTCCTTACCAAACTCGTCCGCCTGCCCGTGTGACTTGGCCAAACATTTCCTGGAATCGAGCGCCTACACAAAGCATCCCATGCGTTCATGATAGTCTGCCTTTGTTTCTAGTTCTAGTTCATCCGAAACATTTGGTAATAATCCATTGTTTTTGTGCTTGTTTATTAAGTGCAACTACAAAATTTTCTATATCATTGACTGTTGGCGTGAGTAGGCTTATGGACTTGCCTTGCCCGTTATTTGGCGTAGGTTATCAGATTTCTATAGTGACGCCTCAAATGTTTACGTTCTCTCTTGAATATGTTGAGAACGTGCAAGGCTAATCGCTGCTACAGCCTCAGATGCATATAACGTTGTAAGTCCTGTCTAAGGACAGTATGGCAGCAATTTGGGTAGTCTTTGGCCACTCAGCGGTGATATCAAAGAATGAAAAGTGGTCAGCGAATATCAGAGATTCGCCCATAATAAATAAGCCACCATGGGGCCAAAGAAAGTTCCGAGTGCCAGCCCTTTGATAAAGAAGGCAAGAAACATGATACAGTTCAAGAAAGAACTCGTAGCAAAGTACGAAAGAGGCGTACGCGTGGCCGAACTCGCCAGGATGTACAGGAAGTCCACATCAATGATCAGTTCCATCCTGGTAGAGAAAAAAAAAATCAGGGAAGCTGATGTTGCAAAAGGGAGAAATGTGCTAACGAAACAGATTGCAAACAATTGAAGATGTTGAGAAGTTGTTGTTGGTGGGGATCAAGGAACAACAGTTAGCGGGAGATAGCATTTTGGAAGCGATAATTTGGGAAAAGGCAAGGCTGTTTCATGTGGATCTCACAAAGAAAATGCCTGGAACGAGTGCTGCTGTTAGTGAATTTGAGGCCAGCAGAGACTGGTTTGATAAATTCAAGAAGTGAACTGGCATACACAGTTTTCAATAAAGGTAAAAGTGATGTTAAATGTTCATTTGTCCATTTCATTAGTCATTTACATTTATTTCTCATTGTTTTATGTATGTAAAACTATAGTTTCACGTCACAATATTTAACTGACGTCACAGCGGTACCCAATGCGACGCTTCCCCCCCCATTCCACCATCAGTTCACGTTCTACCTCCCCACAGTCAAGTCAACAACACGTCAGCTGCTTCGCTTCTCCCTGGTTGAAGTTTGCCTGGGAAGCTTTCTCCTATACAGTCCTAAGTTGACTGTGGGTGAAATATATCTGGATCTACGGATGCATTTACTGCCATATGTATTATTTACTATGCAGTTTGGAGCTGTGGGTTGGTTCCTACCGCCCTAAGGAGACAACATATGGTGATAGAGAAGCCAACCAAAGTGTAAATATTGTAAATAGACAAAATGATTTTGGGACAAAAAGAAAAAAAGAAAATACAAAAGAGAAAAATGGGGAATTTGCATGCAAGTTGCTAAATGCTAGAAGTGTAGTAAATAAAGTTGTAGATCTTGAAACAATGGTGTATGAAGAGGACCCCGATGTTGTCCTAATAACTGAGACATGGACCAATAAACATATACAACAAGCAGAAATTGCCATCCCGGGGTATGACATAATAAGGAAAGATAAGTCAGGAAGGAAAGGTGGAGGTTGTGTAGCTTACTTACGAGAAGCGTTGAAAGCCACTGCATTAGATGAACTGATGAATGACAACACAGAATCAGTCTGGTGTAAGATAAGGGTGAATGATGGTGATATAGTGGTTGGAGTTTGCTACCGGAGCCCAACAGCCAATGAAGAGGAGAAGGCTAGCTTACACCAGAGAATCACTGAAATTTGTGACTGCTATGATCAAGTTGTTGTATGTGGGGACTTTAACTATAGTACTATTGATTGGGAACTACTGCATGCTGATCCTGAAGGTCAACAGTTTTTGGACTTGGTGATGGACAAGTTTCTCACGCAACATGTAAATGAGCCCACAAGAGAACAGAACATATTGGACTTGGTGTTGAGTTCTCACCCTGCACTAGTAAAGGATGTATATGTGTCTGCTCCTTTAGGATCAAGTGACCATAATATTGTGAATTTCAATATAAATATTGGAGCCGAAAAAGATACATGGAAGCAGTATTATTATGATTATCGGAGAGCAAAATACAATGACATGAGGAAGGAGTTCAGCAAGATTAAGTGGAAAGAGATTTTTCAAGGAAAAAATGTGTCTGGAATGTGGAATTCATTCTTGGAGGAATACCAGAGAATAGTTAAGGTATATGTTCCCGTGAGATGCAGAAATGAAAGGAAGAGAAAACCAATGTGGTGGAATACCAGGATTTATCAAGCAAGGAGAAACAAACTACGTTGGTGGAAGAGATACCAGGAAACTGAGTGTTATGACGACTACTTGAACTACAAGAATACCATGAATAGAACAAGAAAATTAATAAGGCAAGCAAAAAAGAAATGTGAAGAGAAGATAGCTGGGAAGGCAAAGGAGGACCCCAAGGCTTACTACAGATATGCAAACAGCAAATTAAAGGCAAAGGAAAATGTTGGACCACTGGAAGACGAAAGTGGCAACTTAGTATATGATGATAAAGAGATGGGGGAAATCCTGAACAAATATTTTTCAACTGTTTATACTGAGGAGACATTGGAAGATATAAGAGAACCTAGAGAGGTTGTTACAGATGAACACATGTTGAAAGAGGTGGAATTGTCTGTTGAGGCGGTAACGAAGAAAATTAAGGGACTGAAAGCAGAAAAATCATCGGGTAAGGACAATATACATGCAGCAGTGATCAAGAATTTGAAGGGGAGTGTGGCATATCCCTTAAGTCTAATATTTAGAAAAAGTTTTGAAACAGGAGAGCTACCAGAAGACTGGAAGGTGGCGAATGTAACACCGATATTTAAAAAAGGATAAAAAAGACTGGCATATTGTCATATTAGTACCTTGGCAAGTGCTACTTCCAGTCCCGGCCTTTTTTAGGCCAGCAGCCTCCCCAGGAGAGGAGGATGCATGGGCCGAAGCTGCAGTAACCTCTCCAGTGAGTTCCGGGTTTCCTCCTTCAGTTAATACACCTGATAACTTTAGAGGGTGTAAGATTTTCTCTGCTAACCTACTGTGGGGGTCTCATGCAGGATCCTTGGATTCATGATGTGAAGGAAAAATTTCTAGAATTTGTGTCCATACCTTTTCAGACTGTGCCTCCACGTCCTCTCGCCCTGCCTCGGGCAGATGATCAGACCCTGGACGATGCCTTATATCAGTTCCTCAAACAGTCAATAGTGGAGCTTTGTTTACCTGAAGATCACGGTTTTGTTTCCCATCATAAAGCCGGTTTGGGCCGGCGAGGGTTATTCTAAACTTGATGGACCTTAATGTTCATGTGCCTTATATTCTTTTTTTAAGATGGACACTCTGAAGGATGTGATTCCTTTAATCCTCCCTAACTGTTTTTTTGTTACAGTTGATTTCAATGACGTCTATTATTCAGTTTATGTTAGGCCTGAGGATAGGAAGTGGCTTCAGTTTTGGTGGAAGGGCTGCGCTTTTAAATTTACTTGTCTCCCTCAGGGGTTATCTTCTACTCCTCGCACCTTTACAAAGTTACTGAAACCTGTCCTCTCGCACCTTCGGTCCCTTGGAATGGTTGTGGTTTGTTATTTAGATGACTGTCTTTTTATTGCTTCATCAGTAGAGACCTTGCGGGCCCAGGTGGGCTATGCCTTGCACTTCTTTCATTCTCTGGGTCTCACCATCAATGTGCAGAAGTCGGTTCTGGAGCCTATCCAGAGGATTACATTCCTTAATGTGGTTCTTGACTGTTTCCTTGACTTTGCCCTCTTGTAGGAGGGAGCGCATCAGGGAAAAAGGTTTGCTCCTCCTCAACAGAGATATCACCTTACAAGACTTGTCCTCTTTTATTGGTTTAGCGGTGGCTTCTGGCCCTGCTGTAGAGTTAGCTCCTCTCCGTTACAAGTACCTGGAAATTATTCGTATCAGGGATCTCTCTCGGTCCTATGGCAATTATAATTCCTGCGTTGTTTGAGATGCTCATGCCCGGGAATTAGTCACTTGGTGAGTGACTAATGTAGTTTTTCAGGAGAGGTCGCTCCGCTCTTCTTCTCCAACATGTAAGCTGTTTACAGATGCCTGCCTGACTGGCTGGGATGCTTCGATGAGGGACTTTACAACTGGAGGTCACTAGGCCCACAAGGAGCTGGATCATTTAAACTCTTTGGAGTTAAGGGCCATTCTGTTGGGCTTGCAGTCACTTTGTCGGGATAAGAATGGCTCATATTAGGCTTCGCTCTGACAACACCACTGCGGTTGCATGGATTGATCGTTGTGGTAGCACACGACCTACACTTCATGCTTTTACAGAACAGTTTTTTGAGTGGGCTGCTTCTAGGGATATTATTTTGTTGGCACAGCATGTACAGGATTTATACAATGTGACAGCAGACACAGAGTCTAGAGTCAGTAGGATGGATGGTGAGAGGATGTTACAGCCGTGTATTTTCAGGATGGTTTGTCAGTGTTTTTATACTCCTGATATCAATCTTTTTGCTACATAGATAAATGCTCAGTTACCTGACTATGTTTCTTGGAGGCCAGACCCATCTGCTATGTGCATTAATGCCTTTACCTTGGATTGGGGTGGGAA
Organism: Cancer borealis; assembly: GCA_036785275.1. Lineage (NCBI taxonomy): Eukaryota > Metazoa > Arthropoda > Malacostraca > Decapoda > Cancridae > Cancer > Cancer borealis. The sequence continues at coordinate 37,494 of JAXIVD010001243.1, read as the reverse complement.
GAGTTTATATGCTTTCCACTTTTCAGTGTGATATCCAGGGCTCTCCGGAAACTGCAGGACTACGGGGCGACGGCGCTGATGATTCTCCCACTGTGGCCAACTCAGGTGTGGTTTCCGGTGGCCCTTCAAATATTGGCAGCTGATCCAGTCTTGCTTCCACGCTGTCCTCTGCTTTTTCCGCAACAGCTAACTCTTGCACACCCTCGGGCTCGGGGGTTGGTCTTGACAGCGATGGTGCACTCCGGGCAGCGTTCACACGTCGAGGCCTTCTGACAGAGGTTGCCCAGTTTATCCTTTGGTCCTGGAGATCTAGCACGAAGGCTCAATATGGGCCGCGTATCAACATTTTGCCTCGGCAGGGAAGTGGATGCATTTCTACCACCTGTGTATGTCCTTCTGGACTATCTTTTGTCAGAATTTAAACGGGGGACAGGCCGTGGGTACAGCTCTATGAACACTATCCGGTCTGGCATCTCTGCAGTTGCTACTTTTGATGGACGTCCTGCGGGACAACATCCTTTAGTTTCCCGTTTCATGACTTGGGATCCTCAGCTAGTTCTGGATTAATATCTGCAGTCTGGGTCCCACGGAGGATTTGTCCTTTCCTCAGTTATCCATAAAATTGGTCGTTTATGTTCTTGTTGATTGGCCAACGTGGCCAGACCTTACATTTGCTGGACACAAGAAATTTATTTGTCTCTGAGACTCAGGTTTTTTTTTGGGGGATTGGCGATCTGGTGAAAACTTCCCATCCTGGGGTCCTTTTGTCAAGGGTGGTCTTTGAGGCTTACCCGTATGACAACTACTTATGCGTTGTGCACACCATTGAGCATTATCTTGATAGGACAACGACCTTCCGAGGAGCGCTTACAGGGTTTTTCTTGACGACACGACCTCCAGTATGGTTGGCCTCTCGTGATACTTTGCGTCGTTGGGTGAGAGATGTGATGGGGGCTGCTGGCATTGACCTTACTATATTTTCTCCCCATTCGACTAGATCTGCATCGTCCAGCAAGGCGGCCATGGTTTTGCCATTATCCACGAGTGTCTCCACCATTGGTAGGACCAGGGAGTCGACCTTTACGCAACACTACCGGAAGCCCATCGCTCAGCATGGACAGTTTGCGAGGGCAACTTTGTCATATAATGTTTGGCCTTTTCCTCTGCTCAGGGTTTAATGTGAGGGTTCTTTGACCCCATTTTTGGTATGGGTGATGGGTGATTTTTCTTTCCATGTTCCTGTGGGACTGTGTTTCACTATATTTTTGATAATTGTTAATGTTTTCTATCTTCTGAATTACAGTGTTGTGCTTTACTTTGTTCCTATGGATTTTCTTTTTCACGGCTCCATACTGACCCTTTTTCTGAAATTTGTGTGATTTGGTAGGTTTTAGGAACCTCTCTAAAGCTCTCATTGGGTACCGCTGTGACGTCAGTTAAATATTGTGACGTGAAATTGTAAGATTAAACGAGTACTTACCAAGTATGAAGTTTGATCGTAATTTCACGAACATTTAACGACGTCACAGTGGTGCACAATGCCCTCCCTCCCTGCCCTATCTATTCACGGAGCTCACTTTGGGGCATGGACTCTCAGCGGTAGTTGGTGGTTGCTTCCTAAAACCTACTCTCTAAACGGACTGAAGGTGGAATGGTGGGGGGAGTGTCTCATTGTGCACCACTGTAACGTCGTTAAATGTTCGTGAAACAACGATCAAACTTCATACTTGGTAAGTACTCGTTTAATCTTACAATTATTCGCTATAAAACATATTTTTGTCAATATTTTTTGGTGTCTGGAAAGGGTTAATTGGATTTACATGATTTCTTATGGGAAATATTGCTTCAGTTTTCTTACGTTTGGTTTTCGTCAGACTTTTTTTGAATGGATTAATCACGAAAATGAGGTTCCACTGTAATAAAAATAACAGAGGGTTCGCTTCACACTACAATAGACGCACAAAAATGAAGATGTAGCACATGGCCTTTATGATTCCTTGATGCCACTGCCTGATAGTTTGGCAGCCAATGAGAGTGCTAATGGATTCAGATGGCTTAGCTTTCATTGACTTATGCTGTTTAGGCTCATGAGAAATGTGCACTCTAAGTAACTAGGTTATTCCACTTTCAAAGTAGAGGGCAGGGCGTTACAAAGCACTATAATATTATCAGGGAAAAAGTGTTACATCACACCACAAACGTTTCAGTTCTACTTTTCATACACTAACAACCATTAGAAGAAAGGTTCATAAAGTGATACAAAACAAAATAAAGTTCCCATGGAATGTCATTTTATATAATGTTCATGTATAGCCCTTGATATATACATAGATACCTATTAATAATCATATAGAAAGATTTATCACCAAGAGACTTAACACAAGCCATCTTGGTTTGTACTAAAAGTACGCAGATATTTTCTTTTGAGACTGTACTTAGTGATTTCTAAAACTTTTTCTTACTCACCCAAAAGCTCATATACTCCCATGATTCCAATACTGTAGGTTTGGTCAATCTTAAGAGGGTAGTTGAGGAAGCCATTGTATATTTTGCCATCTCCCACCATAAACTCCTTTTCATCCTAAAAGAAGACATTTATGTAGCAGGTACACCTTATATGCTTGGTACATTTCCTTAAAGTAACTTTAATCTCGGCTATCACCCACACATAAACCCACACACACACACACACACACACACACACACACACACACACACACACACACACACACACACACACACACGCACACACATTTTGGAGTTTAACACCAGAAAGTATAAATTGCTGGATATGGGAGAAAAGTATTCGATGAGAAATGAATGGAAAAAAAAAAAAAGTGGTGAAAAAGATTAGAGAGTATGGATTACAGAAAATTTATCACCTGAGAAACATTAATTAAATCACAGGATATACATATCAGCTGCTGTAAAACATAAAAATGGAAATCAAATGTGTAGGTGAAGAGATAAATAAGATATTGATAGCATAATTGAACCAAGGTAGAAATTTGCAGCAGTGATTTAGTCACCACACAAAAAGAAGGATATAAGGATATTTGAGAGAATAGAAAGAACAGCTACAAAAATGGCTCCAAGCTTGAAAGATTTACCACATGAAGAAATGATTTCAAGACTGAAACTCCCAACTCTTGAGAAAAGAAGAGAAAGGGAAGACTTTATAGCAGTGTACCGAATCTCAAAAGGGTCTGGAAAAAATAAACAGAGATCTGTTTATGTGGAACGACAGAAATAGAAGAGGACATGAAAAGAAACTGAAAAGAACTACATTCAAGACGGACATAAACTTGATGCGAATAAGTGATTAATGGAAGAAATATTCATGATTTCAAAGGCAAACTGGATAATAGTAGATCTGGAGACGGCCAGTATGAGCATAACTCTTTTCCTCATGTGACAACTAGGTAAATACACATACACACATAAGAACATAAGAACATAAGAAATTAGGAGACTGCAAGAGGCCAGTTAATGACCTATACGAGGCAGTTCCTTGTCCCCCACCCTTGGAATAATCCAATAATTAGCCATCCCACCTGTCATCCCTATCCATACTCTCATCCAGCCGTCTTTTAAAGCTACCTATTGACTCGGCACTTACTACGTGTCTATCCAGCCTATTCCAATCGTTCACGACTGTTTGTGAACCAATATCTACCTATGTCTGTCCTGAATCTAAGTTTTTCTAGCTTGTACCCATTTCCACATTTTTCCCCAAAGAAGTATAGATACTTGGAATGGACTAAGGAAAGAGGTGGTAATGGCAAAGAATGTACATCAACTGAAAGAAAAACTGGACAAATATTGATACGGAGACAGGACAATACGACTGTAACTCAGGCCCTGTATACTACAACTAGGTGCATTCACAATAAGATGAAACATAGAGAGTGGGATTAGGTGGTTAGGTTAGGTTAGGTGAATTTTGTCAGTTCCTGATTAATGGAAGTTTAATTTAATGTGTTTTTCTGCCATATGTACCTATGGCTTATTTTTCCTTACAAGAGTAAGAAATTGCATTGGTTTTTCAATTTTTTTTTGGTGACAGTACCTGTTTAATTTCAGCTGCAATCCATTCTTGCTTCTGGTACTGATCTTCCCTTTCAATTGTGTTTCGCTTCCTTCTTGTTGGGCGAGAAGATTTATTCAAATACATATCGATTATGGCGTCCTGATCTAGAATGTCATTTTGGACTTCTGCTTGAACAAAGACAATCAGAGAGCTGGAAAAAAAAATCCTTATAACCCACATTTTGTTTTTGATTTACTATTAGAATTCAGATAAAGACCTAGTTTACCTCAGTGCAGAAACTTCTTGAACAATAAGAGAATTTGGTGCATACATGACCTCAAGCAATTTGAATTCACGGTAATGGACACACATAACATGCGAGAAAAAAAGCTAATTTGGTAAATGGATGAGACTGAAATGAAAAATTAAACTTTTTAAATCTAACAAATATAAATAATAAATCATTCTCAGGAATAATAATTAATTATATAATTTCTTCCTTTTTTTCGAACTTTACTCAACCATGCGGATGCGGTATACTGTTTCTGGTCTCTTAGGCAAAGCACCCAATCTATACATACAAACTCACATACAACACTCACACATACAGGATGATAGGACCGCAAGGTCACAACTCATTGACTTATTCCCTGTACTTTTTATCTATTCTAAATTGAAGAGATCGTTTGGGTGTGGCACCAGTGGGGAATCCCCTGCCCAGCATGCTGCTAAATACGTGTCAACACAAAATCTCTGTTTCACATATCAGTTTCAGATATCATGCATGTGTGTAATGGCATGTGCTTTACTATTTTATTTTTAGTTCCATAACTCAGTTTCTCATTGAAGTTCATCAATTTCGATATGTATCTCATTGTGTTTGACCTTCCTGCACAACTAGTATACAGTGCAATTTGGGCTTGGAGTTTGACATCATACTGTACGTTGTATTGAAGCTGTATTAAACTTACATAGTAAGATTACAATAGCTTCAAATACCATATGCTGTAAATAGTTGATTGTTGATTTTAATCATACTGAAATCAATACAACCTAGAATCTAAGTTATGCACACAAGAAGAACTAACCTGTTTCCATCTGTGTTGTGGTTAGTGGTGGGAAGATTAATAGTAATGGTTGACTCTGTTTTCTTTAAGATATCAAAGGAGCGAGTGAACTTTGGTGGGGAAAGTTTTGTGGCCACTTGTTTCCCTTTTTTTTTGCTACAGAATATGGTGTTGCAACACTTTGCCTCGGCTTCATACATCTTCCCATCCTCCAAGTTACGAATCTGAATTAATATTTTTCACCATGGTTAAAAAAAAAGTATACTTGTAGTAATGATAAAATCTAACAAATTAATATACTTCAAGAAAGATTACTTAACACCAAACAAAAACTGTCACATGTATTAGTTTATACAATTACATGAAATTAGTTGAGACCACAAGTCAATTCAACTTAAAAGTGTTCTTACACTACAATTCAAGGGTGAATCTTCATCTTTTAAGTCAATTTTACATGAACCCTCGGAAGGAGTGAGGATGATGCTGCAGTTTTTGAGTGTTCCAACATGGTCTTTGTGTAGCTTCAAGAAAAGGTCTATTTGTCTGTCCCCTGGTGTGAATTTGATGACCTCTGGGGGATGTGGCGCTGTCAAAGAAGAGGTCATAATCATGTTATTTAAGTCTTCTTTACAGTAATGTTTAGAATTTAAAAGAAAGACAATATATACACAAGAGAAAGTAAAAGGAAAGATGTTGGAGTGTTGAGGGGGAGGACCCAGAGATATAGATAGCAAGATCATCTACATAAATTGATGATCGATCACCAGTCGGTAAAGAAGACATAATATCATTAAGTGCAATAAGGAATAACGTGATTTAATCAGATCTTTCTAATAGCTTAAACCTTACATGTCCATGTTGCCTCCTCTGTCTTCTTTCACTCAATTTGACCGTAATCCTCAAAGATGTGTCCTTAGTATCACACAATTCCTCATTGCAATTAATTATATCACATCTCATTTAGCGACTGGTGTTTGATCCTGCCTTTATGCACATGATCTTGCTATCTGTACCTCTAGGTTCTCCCCTTCAACACTCCAACACCTTATTGAATATACTATTTCAAGAACTTCCTCTTGCACCACTAATCATAGTCTTCGTTTTTCTACAACAAAATCCTAATCCTATTCTACTTTCTTCACCCCTTCCCGCACAATAACTTCAGCCTCCCTTTTCTCTTTATTAGATTCCTTTACCATCCTGCTCCTCTGGCAAGTTCCTTGTCCTAAACTTTGCTTTCAGACGTACCTGGAAGGAACATAGTATCTTATTCACTAAGGAAAATGTTCTCCACCATCTCCGCCTACTAGACATTCTTTCTCATGTGTCTTGAGATGGTGACTATAAAACACTTCTCTCTTCACCTACATGTTGCCTTAGTTCTTTCTATTCTTAACTAAGGATGTCATGTTTATTCCTCTGTTTCTGCTTCTCTTTTAAGCTTACTTGACCCTGTCCATCACCTAGGATTACACCTGCCTCTTGGTAACTTTCACTCTTCTCCAGTAGCAAGCCTTTATGCAGAATCAGGTTTACTGTTGTTCCCGATACCACAATCTCCTTTCCCTTTGATGTTTTGCCCGACTCCATCAATTCACTAATTCTAAGATTACTATTCCACAATCTCTTGTTACTAGCTTCCCTTATCATCCACAACTAACACGCTCATTTCCTGTTCGTATGCACACCCTTTTTTCTAATTTGAAAGTATTTTCTTTCCATACCCATTCTTTTCTGCCATGGTTACATAGTGACAGGAAAGTCAACATTGACAGCTTGGACCTTGGTCTGATTGGTAAAGTGTTGGTTCATTGAATGTATTGTTAGGGATTCAATACCCACCCACAGCCCTCTAATGGCTTCCCCTTTAGATAAATTTATCATGTTACAAAACACGAAGCATTACAATGGCAGCAGTGGTAAAGATCTTCAGTGCTAGTTGTACGGTTGTACGTCATAACACTAGGATGATCTTTGAACAATAGCTAAAACCCAAATAAAAAGCTACTAGATGATTATAGAAAATTGAAGTCTCTCAAAAAATATAGAAATACCAGATATTGGAGGAAAAGTTATACAGACAGGAAAGCCAACATCGACCAAACTCTACTTAGACATTGATAATCCCAATGGTTTGATTGGTAAGGCATCTGTACATTGAGAGTAATGTCACTAGTTCGATTCCCTGTCCCTGCCTTCTCATGGTTTCTCTCTGGTTTTGACTTTCTATTCCATTCCTGACACTTCCAACATTCAATCTCTTTTTCTCCACTACCGCCATACTACATTTTTCAGCCCCATATAGTGAGCACAGTTACTTCTTCATACTTTATCTTTTCATATCATCTGCAAACAGTAGCTGATTTATCTTCCACTCTTTATCATCATAATTTACCTAACTGAGACCTCTACCTAACATTCTTGCATTAACTTCCCTTGCCACAAAATCCATATAAATACTGAACAACCATGATAACATCACACATCCCTGAAATAGTTCTACTCAAACAGGACTATTTCAAGCTATTTCACCCACTTACACAGGCTCTATTATTCACATAGAAACGTATCATATCTTTTAGCAGTCTGCCACCTCCCCCATACAATCGTAGGACATTCCTATCAATCCTGTCATATGCTTTTTCTTAGTACATGAAAGCCAAAAATTATTATTTTCCTTTAGCCAAAAATTATATAAAAAACCGGTCTCACAGCAAACACTTGATCCGCACATCTACACCCTCTTCTAAGGTCACATTGTTCCTTACATAAAACACCTTCCGTACTTTCTCTCATCCGCTTTATCAGTACCCTATCATACACCTTTCCTAATTACTCAATATTCTTATAACCCTAAAACTAGTACACTCATGCTTATCACCTTTACTTTGTTACAATGGAACTACATATACACTCATCCAATCAACTGAAATCATACTGGTGACAAAACATATATTTAATAATCTTATTAGACATTAATCACACTTGTACCGCCACTTTCAAGATATTCTACAGCACACCCATCCAACCCTGCAGCTTTCTTTGTTTTCATATCCTTTACTGCCTCTTGTACTTCCTCTTTCGTGATACATGTGTTTTTTCAAGCCTCCTTAATACCTTCACTCCATTTTCCTTTCTAACTGCAACAATCTCAGCCTCTCTATCTTTGTCTACATTTAAGTCCTTCAAATTAATCAGTCCATCTCTCCTTAACTGCTTCCTTTTCAACCAACATTGTATCATTCTCTGTTTTCACCCTTTCTTCATTTTCAGATGTTCCCTTCCTTATCTTCTGTACCTCCTTCCAGATCATCTTATTCTCATGGAAGTCTTCAATCATCCTCTTACCCACCTTTCATCTGAACTCACTTTTGCAGCACGCACAGTTCTTTTACCTTGATTTCTCTTTTCCTTATACACCTCATACACCTCATTCTTCCTCTGCAGCCACACTTCCTATGCATGCCTCTTTTTTGCTACACCCACCCATACATCTTCACATCACCATTCACTCCCCTTTCTCACCCCACCTCCTACTCTTCTCATATTAAACCTCTACACACACCACACACTAAACTCACTACACACCACACATTAAACTCACCACACACTACACACCCTACCACCACACACTAAACTCACTACACACCACACACTAAACTCACTACACACCCTACCACCACACACTAAACTCACTACACACCACACACTACACATCCTACCACCACACACTAAACTCACTACATACCACACACTATACACCCTACCACCACACACTAAACTCACTACACACCACACACTAAACTCACCACACACTACACACCCTATCACCACACACTACACACCCTATCACCACACCCTAAACTCACTACACACCCTAAACTCACTACACACCACACGCCCTACCATGACACTTTTAAACAGCTGCTATTCCTCTTCTACATCGCCTTTCTCACTCTCATGACACTCCACTCGTCTGTAATCCTCTCCTGGTATTCCACCATTTTCGCCTCTTTGTCCAACTCACTCACTTTCAGACCTGTGTTATACCCTTCTTGTTTAGTCTTCATCCACCTCATACCTATCCTAAGTTTTTCCTCCGCAAGGAAGTGGCTGGACATACCTCCCCCTTCCCCTCACATAACCCTCACATCCAACAACCATCTTATTATGTTTTTCAACACAACCACATCATGTCCATCATTGTTTAAACATAACGATATATGCCTGATAAAAAATACAAAACCTATTATAAATTTTCCATACTTACTTCTTTCAAAGGTAATACTGTAATATGTTTTGGTCCACTTAGATGTCGCCGTTTGTTCTTTTATCTACAAGAGAGAAATTATATTAAAATCGTAGACTCATAACATCGAGTGATCTTCATTTTGATGAAATACAATATTATGCTAATTTCTGAATGCTAATATAATCAATTGAAATACAGATGGTACACTAAGATCTGTTTGCAATAATTACTGTCAGAAAAAAATTGTTGCTATATAAATGAACTAACAATCCATTTATTCTTTTGCTTGTTACCTACAACTCGTATATGAGGTGGCCATAGCAGGAGTTTCCATCCAACACTGTATATACTTCAATTCTCTCACTCTGATCACACAGTTTTACCATATCATCTATGGCCATTTTTTCACCCGTGTTCACAATGTCACCATCTTCATCACTACTATCCTCATGCTTATTGTTATCTAACACCATTTCACTAATTTCTCCATCACTCAAGAAATGCACAACAGGTACGTAATTGTCAACATTCAGCACTTCAATAGCAGCTGACTAACGAATTTACATTTTCTGTTGCAACACTTTTGGCGTAAGCAATGAGGTTTGACATTATCTTCTCGTTAGTGGGACGGAATCCTTCAAAGTCTTCATCTGCAGCCTCATTTTCATTGGACATTGTTGTAGGCCAAAGTTTGTGCAAAGCATTTTGTAATGTTGGTCTACTAGTTACATCTTTCCAAACATTAACAAATGCATAAATGGCATCCTTAGGAGTGGACTCTTTCAGGACATCTTTCAGACCTAACCCTCTGTTGACTCCATGAAGCATGCAGTTCAGAAAAAAACTATTTATACTTTACCTTCATTATTTCTTGGTCATGAAGCTGTATTAAAGATGTCACATTGGGGAGAAGATAAATGCTAAAAACATTATTTTACATAACTTCAATAATGGGATTCGCCTTCAATGTCCAGTTCTTCATGGTATTTTCTAGTTTATTTCATTACCATCAATCAGTGGCATACGTTCAATTCTTTGTTGTCGAACCCACTCCAACAGAACACAGTCAAGATCTTTGTTTTTTGCACTATGCAGCGTTTTCATATTTTTCATTAGTTTCTGGTCATCACTGTCACTGTAAAACTTCAACGACTTGTGTTTCTGTTTCTTGAGGTGGTATATGGTGGTAGTTCCCACACCATAATCTTCAGTAAGACACCACATAGACACACCATGATCAAGCTTCTGCAATAACTCTACTTTATGTGCTATCAATAATGACAGACTCTTCCTTTTCTGTTTCTCACTTATCCATAGAGGAATCTGCAGCTATTTTTGACTTTTTCACAGCCTTCAAAGTAAATTATTCAGCAAAAAATAAACAAAATATCCGTGAGCAGCAGAGGCGACGTGTATCTAACTGGTATGAGCACTGAGGCGCAACTGCGCGACCTGGATTGACCGCGAGCTTTCATGTGCAGATGACATCCTTGAAAAAATTTCAGTTTTTGGATAAAAGATTGTAAATATGTACTATAATTACCAACAACTGCTGAACACTTCTACGATGTTCCCAATATGTCAAGCAAGTGTATGGTGGTTACTAACTGGTGCAGTTACTTTATCTGGTGATGAGGATGGGATTGTTGTGCGGTGAACATCCAGTTCAGTAATTCACTGTTGCTGTAACTTGTCAGCCCGCTAACCACTCGTGTACTACAGTGCCTTGTTCTATTTAAAGAAGTTATAACTTGAGTTAGGCTAACAAGCCTATAGGGTAGTGTTGCATACTAAGTAGCAATATAATCATGTTTATGCTACTAATAACTTTAATGAGTCGTTGGAAGACTTTGAGAACTACTGTAGTAGAGCAGATCTATTTTTCAAGATAATTACAGTGTGGAGAGTACAAAGGTTCTGGTATTTCTAACACTGCTTGGCCGGCCCAAAGGTCTTTGCATTTATAAGGTGATAACTGATGCCCTAAACGGTCATTATAAATTAAGGTTATTCTCATTTATGGAAGGCATAAGTTCTATTCTCAGGCTCAGAGGCCAGGTGAGTCTTTTTTTCTTCTTTTACCCGTGGTGCTGGTAAGCTTCATGGTTAGATGGTTCAACCTTAGATGGTTGGCCTCCGCCAATTAGTAGTGTGGGTTAGATTTTTTAAGTGACACTTCGTTTCTTATTGAGAGATTCATGCTGCTAGCGTTGACTTTGTCACCAGTATAAAGGTCTTAGCTCACACTTGTGACTTTGGTGACCAACTTATTGATATGCTACACAACCACTATGTGATGGGTCTGGCTAATGAAAATACTCAGCACATTTTACTGGCAGAGTCAAATCTTACTTATCAGAGAGCTGTTGACATTGCCACTGCATGTGAAATGACTCTAAGAGACGTGTAGGCAATGAATTAAGCAAGCGTGCAGTGCATCCACTTATGCAAGTCATCAGGTGCTAACACTAACAGTCGTCATTCTCAAGGTGGTACTGGTCACTTTAAAAGTAAACCTCACCTTGTTAAGCCGAAGATGCCTTGCTCTGGCTATGTGGTAAGATGTACTAGAAAGGGGATTGTCCTTTCAAGGATGTAGAATGTTTCAGTTGTCAGAGAAAGGAATATATCTGGAGGATGTACTGCAAGAACATCTCAAGAGAGGATTACTATATTGGAGAAGTGGTGATGCTGGTGAAAAGTGAGCTGGCAGAAAGCATCAGCCAAGAAGACACCAATACGGAAGGCCAGATATGGGTGGTACTTTCCTGGTGACCAAACGTGAAGCTGGGCGGTGTGTATGTACATACTCCCAGAAAACTGACCATATTACCAATCTGTACGTTACCATAAGAGTCTAGTAAGGTTAGGTTATCGCATTGCCAGCACCAGTGGCTACAACTACGAGTACCAAAATGTGATGGATGATGTGGTAAAGGAACGTGGCAAAACACCGGTGAATGTATGAAACAGCAATGCATTGGTCGAAGTGAACCATCTTTACCATGAAGGGAGGCTGCTTAGAGGCTATTTGTCATTCAGGAGCCACACTTGGATATCAGAGATTGATATGTGCATGTGAAAGGCATTTGCATTGACTTGGTAATAGACGTCCATGTCAACCACGATATCCCAGGTTCTAACTGCACCCCACTCTGTGCCCTCAATGGTTGGATGGCTGTCACCACGACAGTTGCTGTGGAGGGCGTCATCGCTAGGACACAAGCGCTACGTACAAGTAATGCAACCTAAGACACAGAGAGAGTGTGGCGTACAAAGCTGTGTACATGGACAGTCTAACTAACCATTGCAGTCTGCAGCAACCCCCAACGTGGCATTGGACGGTGATGGGGCCGGCTGTGCTATAATAATTGGTGATGACTGTTGAACACCCATCTTTGACGTTCCTGTCATATCAAGCAAGTGTATAGTGATTACTAACTATTTTGTGAGTATCTGTGCAGTGCTACTGCAGTTATTCATTGTCTACATATTTTGGTAACCTGTTCCTTCAACATCATTCACTTTCACTTTCATTCAATTTTCGCTGCTGTTTCTTTCTCTTTGCTTTTATATTGCCCTGTAATACATGCAACTTTTCATTCTTATTATACATCTTATTCATCCTACTACCTATCAAAAATTTCCCTCATTACCACTTTTTATTAACTCATTGCATCCCCTTTACATTGAACATCTTTTTTTTTTTTTCTATTTTCACTCATTCAGAAACACTTCTATACTTACAGTGAAATTTTCTCTTTTCCCTAGAGTCAGTCCAGTAACGTTGTAACAGCGATCAAATTCATCTGTAGTTGCACATTTCTCAAGTGATTGTTGTTCTTCATTTATCTGTATGTATATAATGTTTCCATTTGATGGACATGGATCATTCCACAACAGCTGAAGTGCAGTGTCAGACAGGATAATGTGTGTCACGTTCTGCACAGATGGTGGCTCTGTGGAAGAAAATTCAAGGATGTCTAACTTCTGGACACTGCTCAGAAGAACTTTCTAAGTGGAGAGGGACTAACAAGATTTAGAATTGTATCAGGTTGCTGAACTTATACACCATGGAGAAAGTGTCACTATTATAGTACACGATTATACTAACAATAAAGTTATTCTTACTCCTCTTTCATAGTAATTGCTACAATGGCCTTCCTGGAGGCCTTGAAACATATTCTATCCATTATGCAATATATTTTTGGAAAAGTGTAACTTGTTTTGCATTAAAATACATACATGCATACAAACAATAAAAACTAGGTGATATAGAACAAAAGAGATTGATGAAACAAAGGTAATGCACACTAACATAAATGGAATAATACCAAGAAAATTAGAGTTGACAGACTATCTGGCAGAAAAAACTGAAAATGTATGCTTAGCAGAAACAAAACTAACTGAGACCATACAGATTAACATTGAAAATAATAATTATAATTTATGGAGGAAAGCTAGAAAAGACAAAATAGGGGGTGTAATGTTAATGGAAAAATCATGGACGAAAGTAATAAATGTACAGTATGGATAAGGAAAAGTGGCATTATCAAGTGCACATCATGACAATATATGGAGACAAAATATAGAAGTTGGATTGGTGGCAGATCTTAATTGTAGTGAAGTAGTGGGAGATATTTGTATGCAGAGGTAAAAGATACTTGATAAATAGATAACTGAGACTAACGATGAATAATACAATAATATAATAGATAACTGATTATACAACATAGAGAAGATAAACCATCAAGATTGGACCTGTTATTTAATAAAAAAAAAGAAATTAATCTGGAATATGAGTGCCCATTTGGAAGGAGTGACCATGTGATCCTAGAAACTGAGATTAAGGGAGATATGGAAGACAAACAAATGGAATCATATAAATAAAAAATAAGAGAAAAAAAAAAAAAAATATAGTTAAAAATGTATGAGAACCAAAGCTATTTTATAGATATATTAATGGAAACATAGAACAAAGAAAGTATTACTAGGTTGAAGGAAATTAAGAAGTTTTTGAAAACCAGAATAAATGAGTGAAATGCTAAATACATTTTTTCATAAAGTGTTTACAAGTGATGCATACATTACAAAAACTACAACCTAAATGGCGAACTATAAAGCCCGCAATTACAAAACAAATCAGTTTATAATATTACATAATTTCAGCTAATTCTGGATTTCTGGAATGGCTCATCAATTAAGTTTTAATAACATACAAATGGAAACAGTATTTAGCTCTTCATGTGTTTACTGTTTTTGCATGAACTCAAGCATATAACGGGCATACGAAAGGTACTGTACTTACGTTTGGAGTTTGTGGATAAGCTAGTATTAAATTTGTGTCCAATCCCAGCAGCATTACTAACTTCAGCTGTCACTTCATACTTCACTCCAGCAAGATAATGGGGAAATTCTACTACTGCCTTTTTTGGTTCTACAGATTTTTGTAGAATAGTGAGATTGTGAGAGCAGGACAGATTAGTGCGGAGTGTGAAAGTAATGTTGATCTCTGGCCCATTGTAGCTCTCACAGCCACCACCAACATTAGCAGAGCACTCCAATTCCGAATTTTGTGTTTCTTTACATTCTACATTTGTAATTTTTACAGCTGGCACTGTTGAGAGAAAGTTCAATCAGATCACTATAAAGTTTGTTCATATGGGTTTTCATGTTTGTTATCATTGTAAATTATTAGAAATATACCTCCATAAATGTTTTGTATTCGTAATGAGAGCATTATAACACACCTATGTAAACTTTCCTATCTGACTTTATGTATCTCTTATGCCTTGTTCCACTTTAGGGACTTCCATTAAGGGATGGCCACAGCAGAAGTCTCTATATTTACTTATTCTAGTATTATCTCACTGCATAGTCAAAGCCAAGCATGTCATCTCTCTCCATCCAAAACTGGTTCACGTTTTTATCCACTATACTGGTGGCCTTCCTCTCACACTTCATTCTTAAACTTTACTCATGTACACTCTCTTAAACTTCTTCTTTCTATCGTGTCCCCTTACTCGGGGTGACACTTGGGCTATGATGAGTGGAAGGAAGAGAATAATGGCAATTATATATTGTCTGACAGGGAGGATGAATGTTCTGTACCTGAGTGAAACCATCTAACTGGTCAGGATGCATCTGAATCTGAATACAGTAAGGGCAATGCAGATGGTAGGTAGGAAGGTATGCTTGGTGGAGCTGTGCGGACAGGATTGGATGAAAGTTATAAATGAAAAAGTAGGGAAAGTTGTTCCATTTGGATTTGAAAGAATGTTGATATGTGACTGGAATGGTGAAAATATGTCGGAGTGTGTATTTACCTAGTTGTAGTATACAGGGCCTGAACTACACTCATGTGGTCCTGTCTCCGTATCTATAGTTGTCCAGTTTTTTCTTCAGTTGATGTACATTATTTGCTATTATCACCTCTTCCTTCAGTCCATTCTAAGTATCTAAACTTCTTTTTTGTATCGTCCAAGCGAATTCCTTTTTTCAATTTTTCTTGTGTCCCCTTAAATTTCTAGCCTCTCCTTTTCTTCTCAATATTAGGTCTTTTCTATCTGTTTCCTCAAGGTTGTTCATCAATTTATATATTGTGAATTTACATGTTGTGTTTTCAAATGCATTTCTTTTAATCTTTCCTGATATGTTAGGTCTTCCAATTCTGGCACCATCTTAGTTGCAATTCTCTGTATTTTTTCTATTTCAACACATGCTAAAATTGTGTGTGTGTGTGTATGTGTGTGTGTTTATGTATGTATGTGTGTGTGTGTATGTGTGTGTGTGTGTGTGTGTGTGTGTGTGTGTGTGTGTGTGTGTGTGTGTGTGTGTGTGTGTGTGTGTATTTACCTAGTTGTATTCTACGGGAGGGGAGCTACGCTCGTATTGTCCCCTCTCTGTATCTCATCTTATCCAATTTGGTCTTAAAATCGTGTATCATCTCTGCACACACAAATTCTTCGTCCAGCCCATTCCATACATCCACCACTCTATGTGGGAAGCTGTTCCTCTTTACATCTCTTCTGTAGTTATCCTTTCTAAGTTTCTTACTGTGTCCTCTTGACTCTCTCGCATCCCGATCTAAAATGTCCATATTTTTCATGATTCTATAGATAGCCAACAGGTCTCCTCTCTCTCTTTGCTCCAGCGTTGGTAACCTCAGCCTTTCCAATCTTTCTTCGTACGATAGGTCTGACAGGATCGGCGCCAATTTGGTTGCTGCTCTCTGAATCCTCTCCAGTTTTTTTATGTTCTTCTTCGTGCTAGGTGACCACAATACCGCTGCATATTCTAGTCTGGGTCTTATTAGTGAGACCAATATTTGTGTGTGTGTGTGTGTGTGTGTGTGTGTGTGTGTGTGTGTGTGTGTGTGTGTGTGTGGGTGGGTGGGTGGGTGGGTGGGTGGGTGGGTGGGTGGGTGGGTGGGTGGGTGGGTGGGTGGGTGGGGAGTGGGTGGGTGGGTGTGTGTGTGTGTGTGTGTGTGTGTGTGTGTGTGTGTGTGTGTGTGTGTGCACTAGTGAACATGAAAACAGCAAAAGGAAAAAGGAATTATAAGGTTTTGGAATGACTTACATGAATGCATGAATAACTTTGAGTAGGAAAGGAGTGTGATTATGACGGGTGACAAGCTTGCAAAAGTGAGGAATAAAAAAGTGGATGAAGTGGTGGTTACATGGGAAATAGCTGGATGGATAGACAATGGAGAATGCCGGTGGTCTGTGCTGAGAGCGGGATGGTTTTAGCAAATACCTGCTTTCAGCAGTAAATGGCTTGGAATTGAAAGGTTCAAGGATCAAAGAATAAAAGAGGTATATAAGCAAAGAGTGACTGAAGCACTGAATGCTGAATGGGAGAATATGACTGGAAATGCAATTATTGAGGTTCTTAATACTTTTCCGAAATGTACTGTTGCTTGTAACAAAGAGAGAAGTGGGAATGAAAATAGGGAAGAAGAGGAACGCATCATGGACATAAGAGTTTGAGAAAGTAGTAGAGGAAAAGAGACACGCATACAAGAAAAAACAACAAGAAAGAATACTCTTAACGGGATATGATTGAGGTTTTCAAATGGGTAAAAGGAATTACTAAGGGAAACATTGATCAGGTTTTAGAATTTAGTAGCCAGGATAGGACACGTAGAAATGGGTACAAGCTAGAAAAACTTATTCAGGACAGACATAGTGGTTAACAAACAGAGTCTTGAACGATTGGAATAGGCTGGATAGACACGTAGTAAGTGCTGAGTCAATAGGTAGCTTTAAAAGAAGGTTGGATGAGAGTACGGATAGGGATGACAGGTGGGATGGCTAAATATTGGATTATTCCAAGGGTGGGGGACAAGGAACTGCCTCGTGTAGGTCATTAACTGGCCTCTTGCAGTCTCCTCATTTCTTATGTTCTTATGATCTTGGACTCTTCCACACTTCCATACTCTATTAAGGTTAAAGACTTAAAAGCTTGTAAAAATGTTAATAATGTTAATTCTAATTGCATTCACTTAAAAATACAAATAACAATCGTGAGATATCTTCATCAGATTAGGCAAGTGTCAAGGACAATGACATACATTAAGTCCCTGTCTGATATCATACCCCAATGAAAAACAATACATTGCTTTGGAACAGGCCATCAGTTTGTATCTCACCTTCTGAGAGCGTCTGCACTTTGGAGCAGTTAGGTGAACTGAAGCCGCCAGAGGAACTTGTCACTATACACACATTGTAAGATGCATAAGGTGACAGGTTGGAGGCATTGTAGGTAGGTGTGTCAAGGGTGACGTTAAGGTTCTGTTGATGATCCTTGATTGTATCAGGTGTGCAGCCATCGTGACCTAAAAGCTGTTGAATGAGAGAAAATGTTATGTAGACCAGGCCTCATGTGTACCTATGTCCATTTGAATTCCCAGCCACCATATCGGTGTGATTTGTTAAATAGTGTCTTAGTACGTAATGAAATTACTTGTAATGGGGAAGTATTGATGCAATCTCATGTAGAATTTTGATCAGACTCATTACTTTCACCTCCAAAGCTGCGTTCATCTTGCAAAACATATTGGTATCAATTAAAATTGGTATTTTTTGAAGAAAACAAATGTATCTCTACGGAGTAAAATAGGAATTTGGGCAAGTTTCTGGATTTTGAAATCAATTATTTTTTTCCCATAGGTTCAATGCCCCAACTTTTTCAGAATCAAGTTTTCTGCACTCTTGATAAACCAATTAAGAACATTATTGTATTTTGATATTCTAAATTCTATCAAAACAATTGAGATGGAAAGTATTAAGTTTTTTTTTTCCTATGAAAGGATATAGGATATAAGAGATAAGGGGAAGGGAAAGGAGAGGAGGGGAAGAAAAAGAAAAGAGAAAAAAAGAGGAATAATTAGGAGAAAGGGATGAGGCCAATTAGTATCTGGCAGGGAATCCTCATCCAACAAAAGTAAAATGAGTCATGAGTGTGTCAAGGTATTCTACAGACTGATCAAACATTTATCATCAGTCTTTTAGTGATTTTTATCGTAGGTAATGATATTAATCTTTTCTCTTTTCTTTCTATATACTAATACAGTAGTGGAACAGTCAGTGTCATTTAAACTCTACTTGGGTCATGACGATCATTATAGCTTGACTAATAAGGAGTCACGTAGAATGAGTGTCTTGTCAGGGTTTTGTGGCCCAGCTGCAGCACTCTCATGGCTACCCCTTTGGAAAACAGTTTTAGAGTTTCAAAACATTAAGGATTATAATGGTCGGCAGTGATGAAGATCTATGAAAACTATGAAGCTTGAAAAAAATATCATGTAGATCCACTGGGTATCTGCAATCTCTGAGAGACATGCTATGCTACACTACTAAATATAAGAAAATGACGATTAATAAAAAATGGAACACACAGGAAGGAGAGACTTAAGATGTACACAGTACCAAGAAACACCAACAAAATCATCTAAAAAGGAGGAAAGCCGTGTAATGGTTGGACAATAAATGTTGATCAAACTCCATTTGGGCCATGGTGATCATTATGACTTGATTGGTAAAGAGTCGTAAACAAGGAGTGTCTTGTTAAGAATTTGATCCCCAATTGCAACCCTCTTATGGTTATATCTTTGGATCAATTTCCCAGCATTTCACAACATGAAGCATTACAGTCGGGCCTATGAGCCTAAACATTTGATAAGTCTGAAACCCAAACCTTGAGTTCATAAAATCATGTGAAGTGTCAAGATTGTGATTCGAGATGGAAACATGGAAGTTTGATAAGAGAGAGCTGCCTGTGTGTGGAATTCCATAGCCATTTGGAGAATGAAAATGTTTAAACATTCCCTTTAACCCAGTGTGAATGCTGGACCAAGATGACTCACCTGATGGGAGAAGAAGTAACGAGCATCATTATCAGAGGCTTTCCAGTTGGCTTTGTAACCCCGCTGTTGACCGATGACGATGAATTCAGTAATTGTCGGAACTGCCCCAATGTGGAGGAAAGATTTATGGTGATTCAAGAAAAATAATATCAGAATACAACAAAGTATGAATCACGGTTCTTATAACCAATAAAAATTCTCAAGAGATGATAAAATGCTATACAAAAAAATCCATGAATAAACAACAAAAATTCAAATACTGGAACCAGACAAGCATAGTTTTATATCCTCCTTACCATTGGTAAATAAGATTTTGTCATAACAATTTTTAAGGTTAATCTCCCACTGAATCAACACAATTATTTTGACCATTATAAATCTTTCTTCCTCCTTGGCTACTCTCTCTTTGTAAGTACCATCATATAAAAAGTCACACACCTTGTCTGCAGTCATTGCCACTCTTACAACCTTGCCTACAGGTGCCAGAGAATGGGTTGCAGTCATCTTCATTACAATTATGGCATTGCTGACTACAGTCCGCACCGAAGTGTCCTTTGGAACATTCTGTAATGTTACCACCATTACCATAATTACTGCTACTGTAATTCCCATCACCAACTCCAACATCAGACTTAACACAATCAATGTCATTCTCACCATTATGAGTACACTTGCACACTTGACTCACGAACACAAATATTTTCAATAAAAACTCATATAAATGGTTGTTAGTGAGTTGTGTACAGTATTGGGATTTGTGATGACTGACATTTTTATCTCATATGTTCATCAAGTTAGAATATGAGTTCTATTTTAAATTAGTAATATGACTTCAAAATTTTAGCCAAAAAATAATTTGATTCTACTTTTTTATAATTAAATGTTAGAAGACAATTAAGGTGGATTCCTCGTATTGACAGCAGTATTGATCATGTTCTGAAAGCATTACAGGAGGAACTAAAAATAATATCAAGAAAGATCACGGGAAAAAAATAATACAAAATTTAGCAAGTGTTGGGCATCAAAACCAAGGAGTGGTACGCAAGACATCAGGAGACAGATAATGTAGAGACAAAAATAAGGTGTAGAAAATAAATGGAGAAGATAAGAGAGCTAAGTTGGGACTATGTATATGAATATAGCCATTTTTTTTTCTTTCTATATCATAAACCGTTGGCGCCAGTAGGCTTTTATGGAGGCACAGATGGACTTGCCTCTGCCTGTTATTTGGTGTAGGTTTTCAATTTTTTTTTATAGTGACGCCTTAAATGTTCTCATATGTTCTCGCTTGCATATGTTGAGAACGAAGAGAGGCTAATCGCTACTAAAGCCTCAAATACATATAACATTGTAAGTCCCGTCTGAGGACAGTATGACAGCAATTTGGGTAATCTTTGGCCACTTGGTGGTGATATGAAATAATGAAAAGTGGCCAGCGGATATCGGGGGATTGAACCTGGGACACTAGGTTGTCATGCTGGAACACTGACCACTGTAAAGAAGTTAAAATGGGCAGATTATATTAAAGGAAAATAACCAGATACAATACAAATAACTGAAAACAAACTAAATAATGACATTGACTTGCCACATATTGAATGGAAAAGTTCTAAAAGAAAGATAAACAAATTAAGAAAAAAGGACGAGTGATGATTAAGAGTACCTGAAAAATTAACGTTGAAAAAATATATTTTCGTAGTATAGCTTGAATATGTACATACTACCTATGGAGTTAGTGAATGCATAAAAAAAGACATGGCAGAACCAGTTTTGCCTCCCTTCAGTAGACCATGGATAACTGAAACATATGAATTTTTTACTAGATATGATCCAAGTCTTTGAGACATTAATTCAGAGAAGGAACTTTTTTTCTTTCATAATAGTAGGAGGTTTCAACTATAGAGAAAATAATCTGAGGGACTTTGATGCATGAGGAAATTAAAAGACTTTGCATAATAAGTTATTTGCAGATACTTTGTTGATTGTAGAAAATGAAAGAGATTGGCAAAATTTGGTAAAGGAGTCTCATATCAATTGTCAGAGGCGAAAGTTGAAAGTAGATGTAAATAATAAGTGAGATGGTCTTCAAAAAAGAAAAGCATAACATAAATAAATTCAGTACACCATAGACAGTGAGGGAAGAATGCAAGAGGTGTGGAATATAATTAAATGGACACACAAAAGAGTGGTGGATGAATTTTATACTGTATGTATGAGAAAGAAGCTAAAGGTGAATGCTGGGAAAAGTAAGGTGATGGTCTTTGAAAGGAGAGAAATAGAGGTGGTTGACTTTAATACACCTTATAGAGTGAGTGCGCCAGCAGTAGGAAGGTGTGAAGTGGTTCTAGGAGAGAAAATGGAGGAAGTGAAAGAGTTTTAAGTATTTGAGAACGGTGTTATGCAAACATGAATAGATGGAAGGAGAAATAAGAAAGGGCAGTGAAAGGCAAGTGTGTCATAGGGTCAATTACAAGGATTATGAGAGGAAGGAATGTATCTATGGAGGTCGAGACAGTTGAGCAATAGTATTCTCCTGCACTGATCTACACTGATATATGGATCAGATTCATAGACTTGGAATAGGGCACAGAAGTCAAGAGTGCATGCTGTGGAAGAGGAGAAGAACAAATGGCGTGACAAGACGGGAGGGTGAGAGCAATGAAAGCGTGTATGAAAGATGTGCTGTGGGAACTTGTGCAGATTGAGAGAAGCACTGATGGTAGGAATTGATAGGAAGCAGAAATTATATGAGCAAATAACATTCAAATGTTCAAGAGTAGGTTGGACAAATGTAGATAGAGCAATATAACATGAGCTAAGCTCAAACCCTGCTTCATGCACTGGGTAAAGACACAGACACTAACTTTGTGTACAGGTGGGACCAGAGTTTTCGATAGGATGAGTAAATCCAGCGGCACAAGAACAACTGTATGGTGGCGGCAGACAGATTGTCAGACCTATGCAGCTGTCCTGCTGTGTATGGTCATCCCCAGTTCCAAGGAAGCCGATAGTTTTCTTGTCACACCTAAACTGGCACTTATTCCCGAACCAGCCAGGTTGACATGCTGTGAGATGGGTGGTGATGGTGGTGGTGGTCATCAAAGCAGCTAAGATTAACCACCATCAATGACAACTCCTCCACAATGCTTCAGATATATTTAACTTTTTCATCCTTATTTGAGGAATTCTGGATAGTATTAATTAAAGTTTGTACTTGAAAAATCCATTCAATTCAACAGAGTAAATAATACCAATGTGATACAGTGTAACAAATAAAAGAACAATAAAGCATCACTACAAACCTATACATATTCTTTGTTAACATTCTATATCCTTATCTGGTCACAACAATTAAAAGTGGGGCATCTCCATTCATTTGCTACAGATGCCATCATGACAAGTCCCACTATATGTGGCAGAACAGCTGCATTGCATGGTATACTTGTGTAGTGACCTTTGGGAGGTAGTACAGGCTTGAAGACACACCAATGGTCTACTTACCTATCAAGCTACCTCTTACAATTCTTACTTTCAACTTCTTCCTATAACACACTAAATCTAAAGCTTCCACCAACCTCTGTAACATAACATCTCTTTACACTCTATGAACAGTACTGTGTCATCTGCAGACAAGCCTGCTGCCAGGGAGTGCTGCACACTATCCAACCTCAGCTTGACGCCCATATCTCTCATTCTGACTTTTATGTCTCTAACTCATCCAACCATGTATATGTTGAACAACCATTAATTCTTAAAATAATAATTCTCTGTCCATTGTACATATGCACTGACTTTCTCATAGAATGCTTTGATCCCCTCCTACCAGGGCATGTAGTATGATACGGTACGGTACAATATTACAGTACGGTACAGTTTTTTCGGGGATGTAAGTATGGTTCGATATTACGGTACGATATTTTCCTTCAAGTTCGGTATGGTACAAAAGTATGATATTTTTTTTCGTACTTAATCGTACCATTTCCGTACCCAGTTGAGTGAATACAGAGGCTAGCCAGCCCAGCGCCCAGCTGCCCACACAGGAAACCGCCCAAGTCAATCAGGTGTGTGGGCATAAAGGATTAGCAGAGGTTAATGAGGTGAGTCAGGTGACGAGGTCATTTCACTGAGGTGTTAATTCCAGCCACGTCCCAGCAGATTCCCCACCTTCCCACCTCTGCCTATCGCACATAAGGCCTATCTTTCCTTCCAATAAGGTGGTAAGTCCACTTTCAACCACGACAGCCTTGACCTCTGCTCTGATACCACCTACCCTTGACCCAGTCACCCCTGACACATGACAACACATTTTAACTCCTCCCTTCACCCTCAGTGTTCACTGCTTAGTTGTGAACAGAACTCTACGTGACAGGCAGCCTCCATCCTCATCAGTTCAGGTCAGAACACTGAGGAAAGTGAGGGCTGCAGCCTGCGAGGCTGCTGCTGCAGTATGCTACTGTGCTACAGAAGCAGTACTGAACCTATAAATTGCAATGTAAAAAAAAAAAAAAAGTTACGGAAACAGTACGAAATTACGGTACGGTAATTTATCGTACTAGTACGGTACGAAAGGATTTTCCAGGTACTGTATGAAATTATGGTACAGTAAAAATCTGTGGTACGAATTACGAAAAAACGTATCATATCGTACCGTACTACATGCCCTGCCTCCTACTCCATACATCCTACACACATCCCACAAGCTCTTCCAATCAATCCTATCATATGTCTTGTCAAGGTTTATAAAGGCAGCATACAGCTTCCTATCTTTTTCTAGATACTTTTTCACAGCACAAATCTGGTCTACATTTCTCCCCTTCCTAAATCAACCTGTTCTGCACTTACACTCCTTAAATTGATCTCTTTCAACCTCTCATTTGAAGTCCTTTGGTACATCTTGCTGGGCACACTTTATATAAGGGCAACATCATGGCTTCTTCCAATCTTTTGGGATCCTTCCTTGCTTCCAAGCAAAATTACATATCCAAAGCAACCATTCCATAACAGAATTTTCCTTCTAGCCCTTCAGGATAAAAATTTCTTTGTTACTTAGACCTGCTTTATGTTGATCTACGATAACATGAATAGTTTCCATGTCAGTATGCTTTCCAACCATATCTACTGGGCTATCATATATATATATATATATATATATATATATATATATATATATATATATATATATATATATATATACAAATGCAATGCGAAATATAAAAGGGAAAATAAGTGTCAAACATATACCCTTCTTGGTGACTGATAGAATAATAAAACTGGTAGTATATTATCTGAAAGAAAGCGAAAGGTCTACCTTGCTACTAAATGCATGATAGTTCATGCAAAGGGAGTTACACTTAATCCATATAGTTAATGTGTCGATCCTAGGGCACAGTAACGTTTGCACAGACTCTGCTTCAAGAGATTGACCAAAAGTATATCTAGATTTTCAAGAAGGTCATCAAAGTGGAAGTGCATATAACTAAATATCAATTGTGCATCTAAAAATATTTATCTTTATGATAAATTGACAAAATATTGATTAATCAAACTTAAAAATTAGGAATTTTACTAATGTTAGTGAGGTCCTACTTTTAGCTGCATTGTTTGCAGAAAAAATATTTGCATAACAAATTTATCCATAAATATGTGAGGACAGTTTTAGTTTATAGAAAAATGACCAACTCATCTTACCAAACTGACAAGTATCCCCAATGAAGCCTGGTGGACACAGACAAGTGCCTCGTCGGGAATGGCACTGTCCACCATTTTTGCACCGTGGACAAGTTTTGGAACATCTGATGCCAAAGAAGCCGGCTTTGCACTCTGACAGAATGTGTGAAAAACAAATAAGGATTAAAAAAGGTTAAATAAGTTAGGGCAAAATATTAAACCAATAGTAAAAGATGAGAAAGATTCGGGAATGGTAATCAAGAACAAATTATCATCAGAGAAACATATAGATAAAATTTTTGGTGACACTTTTAGGATGCTAAGAAATAGACGGATGGCTTTTCATTTCCTAGATAAAGATATGATGAGAAAAATTATAACTACAATGATCAGACCAACATTAGAATGAACAGAAGTAATATGGTTCCCGCACAAGAAAAAACATGTGTTGAAATGAGGAAGAATACAGAGAATTGCAACTAAGATGATGCCAGAATTGGAAGACCTACCATATGAAGAAAGATTAAAAGAAATGCACCTAACAACACAAAGAAAAAATAAGAGAAAGAGGTGACTTAATCACAATATATAAATTGATGAGCAACCTGGAGGAAACAGATAGAAAAAACCTAATATTGAAAAGAAAAGGAGAGGCTAGAAATTTATGGGGACACAAGAAAAAACTGCAAAAGGAAATTTGCTTGAACGATAAGGAAGTACAGTTTTTCCCCAAAAAGTAAAGATATTTGGAATGGAATGAAGGAAGAGGTGATAATGGCAAAACATCTACATCAACTGAAGGAAAAACTGGACAAATATAGATACGGAGACAGGATCACACGAGTGTAGCTCAGGCCCTGTATACTACAACTAGATAAATACAACTAGGTAATACACACACACACACACACACACACACACACACACACACACACACACACACACACACAAAGGAGGGAAAATAAACTGAATGATGTATCATATTTTTTTGTTCTTACCTCTTACCACCAAGTCAAAGTAAGCTCCTTTTTTATTTCCCTTCTCTTCTGAGGAACTATGGACAATATATATCCCAGCATGGATAGGTTGCAGAGGAGTAAAATTCAAATTAGTGGTGGCTGAGGAAGTCCAATCATTAGGTAAATGCCTGAATTTAACTTGGTTGGAGAGAGATTCAGAGTTCTTCTTGAAGTCAATAGTAACATTTTCTCCGACACTGCCTCGCACAGTGGCCACCTTGGACTGGTACTCAGCTGAGGAATGCAGTTGAATATCATTTGATTTTCTGCTTTAAAACATATAAGAAAAGTGGCCAGGAATATTATCATACCTAAAATATAGAAACTGGCATGCTACTGTGTAATATGGAATACAAAAAAGAGAAGAATAGATAGCTATTATCAGTTCAGCTCCTGTTAGTGATATAATTCTTGATACAAAATGGATACAAAATTAAACCGTCAGAAGGACCGTTATGGTCTTACACATTCAAAGGTTTTACTCAAGAAAAGAAATGCAACTGACAGCACTAAAAGAAAAAAGTGAAAGAGGAGACTATATTATAATATAATATAGATGAACAACCAGGAGGAAAAAGAAATAATTATCTAACAATGAACAGATAATTGAGATGACACAATAAAAAATTGCAAAAAGGAGTTTGCTTGAACGATACAAAAAAGTACAGTTTTCTCCAAAGTATATATACTTGGAATGGGCTGAAGGAAGCAGTGATAATGGCAAAGAATTTATCTAGGTAAATACACACACACACACACACACACACACACACACACACACACACACACACACACACACACACACACACACACACACACACACATAGGCACTTGGAATAGTTTGGGTGTAGATGCAGAGCCAGCAAGGAACATTCACGACTTTAAGAAAAAGTTGAATAAAAGTAGATAAGTATGGATACATGGCTATAGGAATTTTACTCAAATCCTGTATGTATATTACAGGAGTAGTTAACATACCATCAGGATACTGCACCACAGCAAGCACATCTTCATCCTTATGACTGCCCTGAATGCGCACAACATGTGCGTTTTTCGGCATGGAAAGCTCAAACTGTATTCGGGAAGGACAATCATCCTGTATCCTAGAAACTGACCACAGTGAATCAGAAATAAGATAACTATTATTCTAATTATCAACATAATAAAAACTCTCAACATACTAAAAATAAAAGAGAGCTGTGAAAGGCCAGTGTCTCATAGGATCACTTGCAAGGATTAAGAGAGAAATAAATGTGTCCATGGAGGTAAAGACAGGTTGAAGGAACAGTATTCTCGTGCCAAAAACGTATGGATCATACACATGGACATGGTATAAGGCACAGTAGTCAAGAGTGCGTGCTGTGGTAATGAGTTATCTGAGAGGATCAAGCGGCATGACAAGATGGTAGGGTGAGAGCAATGAAAGTATGTATAAATATTGTGGCTTGGGAACTAGTGTATATGGAGTGAAGTGTGGTGTAGTGGAATGCGGGAAAAGAAATATATTAAGGTGGTTTGGTCATATGTAAAGAAAGAAGATTGAAGAGTTTATGAAGGAAGTATATGTGAGGGAAATTTAAGGTCCTAGGATGAGAGGAACTTAGGAAGGCAAGTTGTAAGATGGAAGGATAGAAATAAGGAGTAGATGCATGAAAGAGTTGCTGATAAAGGGGAAGGGATTGAATAAGCAAGGAGAGAGTGTATATATAAGGGAGGTAGAGGCTCTTCTGCCACTGCCATCTCCTTTGAAAATTTTCCCAGAGGGAACGAGGCCTCAGGCACTATAAATAGATTATATACACGCATATATATATATATATATATATATATATATATATATATATATATATATATATATATATATATATATATATATATATATAGGTAAGGATTCGGAAGACGGATCAGGACCAGTCTGTTTTTTGGAAAAAGCAATTTTTTTTGATAGATTTTGATGTATTTTGAATTAATCTGATGTTTGTTTGTTATGCCATGCAATTTTGTTTTTTTCTTACCGAAGGTAAAAACTGCCACAAAAAAGTCAGATTAATTCAAAACCATCAAAATCAATAAAAGAAAAATTGCTTTAAGTAATATTAAGCAAACCAGATTAAACCTAACCTAACCTAAACCTAATTAAACCTAACCTGACCTAACCAAGGTTAGGTTACGTTAGGTTAGGCTAGGTTAGGTTTAATTAGGTTTGCTTATATATATATATATATATATATATATATATATATATATATATATATATATATATATATATACAGTAGAATTTCCCATCTAACGAATAAGTGGTGCCAAAAAAACAGAGTTAGATACGAATTCGTTGGATATAGATACATAAACTTATGGCAAAAATTTTAATTGGTGCCAAAACTTCGGCCGAGTACCTACTTTAACCTCTTGGGCACACCGCTTAGCACACACATTTCCTGTGTTTAAAGGTGCATGCCTCTGCAGCATATTTGTGCAAACAAATGTGAATGAGTGGAGGGTCACAAAGCCATGTGCACGGTCCAATCTCATCAGATGGTGAAAGTAGTCTGCCAGCTTGGTGTAGTCTCATTTTCCATGGGGAAAAAGATCCGGAAATGCCTTGCTGAAATAACCTGTTGTGAGCTCAGAAATTGGCTGTTGATCTCTAGTAGGCCATTTAAAATTTGCTTGTTGGTAGGAGGTAGAAAGGGAGGTAGGAGGTAGAAAGGGAGGTAGGAAATTAGGTAGGAAATAGGAGGTAGAAAGGGAGGTAGGAGGTAGAAAGGGAGGTAGGAGATAGAAAGGGAGGTAGGAGGTAAAAAGGGAAGTAGGAGGTAGAAAGGGAGGTAGGAGGTAGAAAGAGAGGTAGGAGGTAGAAAGAGAGGTAGAAGGTAGAAAGAGAGGTAGGAGGTAGAAAGGGAGGTAGGAGGTAGAAAGGGAGGTAGGAGGTAGAAAAGGAGGTAGGAGGTAGAAAAGGAGGTAGGAGGTAGGAGATAGCAAGGGAGGTAGGAAGTAGAAAGGGAGGTAGGAGGTAGGAGATAGAAAGGGAGATAGGAGGTAGAAAGGGATAGGAGGTAGGAGGTAGAAAGAGAGGTAGGATGTAGGTCAAGCTGTCTCCTGTGCCTGTAAGTATGAATATGTGCGACCAGTACTACGTGAGATACAGGTTTTTCACAAATAACTTTAAAATTTACATATAAACAATATGTTTTTAATATATAATAACCATTTAATGGTTGATGCCTACGAACCCTGAAAATTTCATTCCGATCCCTCCAGTGGTCTAGGAGATAGAAGATAGATGGACGGATGGACAGACGGACGGACAGATGGACAGACAGACTGACACACATACCGACACAGACAAATTTTGGATGGGCTCATTTCGTATCTTTCAAACTGGTCACTTCACTCGCAGCTTGAAATAAATGAAGAATGATTCTAAAACACCTGTCACACTCTCTACAGCGATAATATTAGTACTTACCTTCTATAGGCTTGTAGTTCCAGGCTTTGAGGTTTTCGAAGGTGATGGAAGACATATTACTCTGCGCCAGGCAAGCAAAGTGCAGATGATTCTCAGAGCCTCCATTGTGAACCATCAGTACTTCTTCGACCATATCTGTGAAGCAGTCACCACACCACATTTTTTAAACAAACTCTACTTAATAACTTGTGACCACACCA
Organism: Cancer borealis; assembly: GCA_036785275.1. NCBI lineage: Eukaryota > Metazoa > Arthropoda > Malacostraca > Decapoda > Cancridae > Cancer > Cancer borealis. The sequence goes on along the minus strand of JAXIVD010001243.1, from coordinate 7,424 downwards.
TGCTTATCAACAATTGACAGAATCTGTTTATAAGCAACCACACATCTGTTGATCAGTAATCACACCATATATATTAGCTACTGGCCACACCACACTAGTTAATGATCAGCCGCAATACATTCATTAACCAGCACACACTAAAATACATGTTAATCTTTTATCACATTCCCATCAACCAATTAGCACACACATCAATCCATCACATGTCAGGCATCATTCACACATAAGATCATCTAACCAAGACAATCCCTTCGGTTTTTGGCCAACATCCACGTCATTTATAAAGCAGTAAAAACTATACAAAATACACTAAACCACTATGCATGGCTTTCATAGACTATGGAAAAGCTTTTCCCTCTGTAGAAACCTCAGCAATTTTGAAAGCATTCAGGGGACAAGGGATAGAGGAATTATATGTGAAGATATTAAAACACTTTTATAAGGAAAGAATTACTACAACTAGAAAATACCAATACAAAAGGTTTGTCAGACAATGGGACACTATTTTTTTGGGGAAACTATTTGCGACGGTGTCAGAGGAAGTTTTATGAATTTGGAATAGGAAGAGGAAATAATCTACATAATGAAGAATACCTAAATAATTCACAGATTTCTTGGTGATATTGTTCTGATGAGTGAATCTACAGAGAAACTATAGCAGACGATTTTGCAGTAGCAGAGAAAGCCAGAAAGTAGATTTTAACATAAATATGAAGAAAGTTAATTACATACTAGACCATGAAATTAAATTAGATGATGAAGCAATATAATGTGTTCACACTTGAAACACTTTATTATGCCTGACATACAGGGCATTATATTGTTTGTACAATTGATGAAAGAGAGTAGAAAGCCCTTTGATAAGTATAGCTTTTTGGGCATATATATTCTTAGTAGAGAAAACTATTGCCAGTTCAGATAAAAAAAATGATGATAATAATAATATGGATATGATAAAGCTTTTTTGGAAGAAAAAGAAAAGGATCAGACATTTTCAATTGAAATCATGGCAGAGGAGTACTTAATTAAGAAAGAGTGAATATCTATATGCAACCTTCAAGGAAGTAGAAAAAAAATTCTGACAGTTTATGGTGATGGAGGGCAGTTACTGAGAGGAATAAGGCATTTTACAGCGAAGCAATTGCATGTGTGAGAGTTTTCCTATATCAGTGGCCGTGAGACAAGGATGTGTGATGTCACGTGGCCGTCAAATATTCTTATCAATGGTTTTATGAAATATATTAAAGCTAAAGTAGGGAATATAGGTGCAAGACTGAAGATGAATGGAATTAATTGGGCAGTGGTGGCATATCTATTAGCAGATAACACTGTGTTGTTTGTAGAGAGTAAAGAGGAATTTCAGAAGGTGGAGGAATTTTATAGTGTATATACGATAAGGAAGCTAAAAGTGAATGCTAGGAAAAGTAAGGTGATGATGGTCTTTGAAAGAAGGGAAGTAAAGATGGTTGACTTGAATACATTTTATAAGGTGAGTATGCCAGCAGTAGACAGGTGTGAAGATGTTCTAAGAGGAGAGAAATTGGAAGAGGTGAAAGATTTTAAGTACTTGGGAACAGTGCTATACAAACATGGACAGATGGAAGAAGTAAGAGGTAAAATTGTGAAATGCAGGCGTATCATAAGATCACTTGCAAAAGTTATGAGAAGAAAGAAGGTTTCCATGGAAGTAAAGAAAGGTTTCAGGAACAGTATTCTCCTGACCACACTCACATATTGATCAAAGACTTAGACATGAAATAGGACGCAGTAGTCAAGAGTGCTTGCTGTGGAAATGAGTTATCTGAAAGGGTGAGAGCAATGAAAGAGTGTATGAAAGTTTTGATATGGGATCCTGTGCAAAGAGAGTGAAGTGTGGTGTTGCGGAATGGGTGAAAAAATACTTTGAAGTGGTTTGATCATATGGAGGGAAGAAAGAGTGAAGAGTTTGTAAAGAAAGTATATGAGAGTGAAACTAAGAGTCCTAGGAGGAGAGGAAGGCCAGTTGTAAGGTGAAGCAATAGGATAAAAGAGTAATATATATATATATATATATATATATATATATATATATATATATATATATATATATATATATATGTATATATATGTATATATATATATATATATATATATATATATATATATATATATATATATATATATATGTATATATGTATATATATATGTATATATATATATATATATATATATATATATATATATATATATATATATATATATATATATATATATATATATATATGTATATATATATATAAATATAAATATATATATATATATATATATATATATATATATATATATATATATATATATAAATATACTATTTATATATATATATATATATATATATATATATATATAAATATACTATTTATATATATATATATATATATATATATATATATATATATATATATATATATATATATATATATGTATATATATGTATATATATGCGTGTGTGTGTGTGTAGAGAGAGATAGATACATCTGGCATCACAACAGGTGGCTGCGAGCATAGGATATCAGCCACATCGTCTAATACACAAGAAGGGCAGCAGGACTGAGGCAGCCAACTACCGGCCTGTCTCCCTGTTGTCTGTGGTGGGCAAGGTACTTGAGGGCATTATTACACGGCGCCTCACATCCCACCTGGAAATTCAGCACCTCCTCAGTGCCAGACAGTTTGGGTTCAGGAGGGGTTGCTCAACTGTGGACATCAATCTACTGCTAGTCAGTGAGTGGAGCGACGCCCTGGACCCAGTGAGACACAAGAGCATCCTGGTATTGGACATTGCTGCTGCCTTCAGCTGCATGTAGCACGCTGCCCTGATGTTAAGGATGTGCATGGTCAGCGTGGGTGAGGCCCTGTTGGTGTTGCTGAGTGATTACCTGCAGAGGCAGCACATGTGGGTGGTGCACACAGGGCCTTAGTCATCACCACAGCACAATGCAGCAGGAGTGCTACAGGAAAACGTGTTGGGACCGCTCCTGTGGAATTTTTTCATTACCGACCTACCCAGGCTAAGGCTGACGCTGATGACCACCGTGTTGATGGCCTTCAGCCCTGGGTAGGAAGTATTCACGATGTCCCATCTCAATGCCATACGCCACAACAGAGAGTGCTGCGGTTAGTTTTGCCCCTCAGACGATGCTGTTGCTTGTGGGGGGTCCAGGACGAATAGTGAGATTCGTCTCTCCCTCAACTGGACGATAATAGCGCCATAGTGGAAAATGAAGATCCTGAGGGTCATTTACGGGAGGGAGGGAGGGAGGGAGGGGGGAGGGAGGGAGGGAGGAGGGGGGGGAGAGGGAGAGAGAGAGAGAGAGAGAGAGAGAGAGAGAGAGAGAGAGAGAGAGAGAGAGAGAGAGAGAGAGAGAGAGAGAGAGAGAGAGTGAGAGAGAACATATCAGAAAGATATTCTAGGGAAAAAAGGACCATCTTTTGGGTGTCCCCAGAAGGTGAGGTCCGTAAGCAGTTTGGTTTGGTTTGTTTGATAGATAGGCAGGCTAGCCTTGGTTCAAACTTACCTTTTACCTCAACGGTACTCTCCACTTCGTAAACTTTGAATAGTTTCTTCCTGTGGAAGGAAAACAATGTTACTTGAATCATAAATAATAATCAGATAAATTACTTACGAAAGGATGGAAAAAGGGAAGAAGAAAATTATGGCTGTGGAAGGAAGGGTGTATTGGAACACAACATATAGTACTAAAATCTCAGTGAAATTATAATCACCATGGCACTGAGAATAGTGTGAGTGAGCTAGCAACATACCTTAGATTATCAAACTTAAGGATAAATCAACATGAAACTAAATTCTTTCATTCTAATTCATTAAAGACCCACTTTTTTGGACTTCCCTCTATTCTGCATTATACTATAATACTACCAGTCTCACGTTTTTTTTTCATAGCTTTCAGAAACGATTCGGTTCTTAGTAGTACCGCTCACGTGGTTGACCTTATCCTTGAGACATGTGACAGTGACGTTGACATCTTGGTTGGTAATGACCCCGGCATGCACCGCTGCCAAGCATATGTCTGATTTCTGGAAACACAAGAGAATGGTTATATTATTAGCAAGGTAACTGAATTAATAAGACTAAGAGGAGGGACAGTTTTATCTATGGCACATCCTGCAAGACTTTCCATTTAATACAAGGAAACGCAGAGATATATCAGAGGTAATGCCTCTTAAGGGTGGTCTGGCGATATAAACAAAGGAAGGAAAAGAATTGTATTACTGTCGCCTTATACAGGAAATCTTCCATTGATATCTTACATTTTCCTTATCATGAGGACAAAAATGGATACCAAGGCCTTTAGATGTATGAGGTACCCTGCAAACTTTTGTTTTGGTGGTTAAGCAATGTGCATCCTGAACAGTAAAGGTGAGCCACAATATGTGTGACTATGGGTTGTGGTTGGTGTGGCAGCCTTGCCTGGCACATTCTTGGAAGGTTGCAGTCAATAAGGAAAAATTGTAAGATTAAACGTATACTTACCAAGTGTGAAATTTGATCGTAATTTCACGAACATTTAAACTGCGTCACTGAGGTATTAAATGAGATGTCCGAAGCCCTCGCCGAACGTCAGTCCTTCAGAGAGTAGGTTTGAGGAAGCAGCCATAATGTAAGCAACGGGTAAAACCCCGACAGAAGACTACGAAAAAACAGGGAGGGGAAGGGAGGGCGTTTAATACCTCAGTGACGCAGTTTAAATGTTCGTGAAATTACGATCAAACTTCACACTTGGTAAGTATTCGTTTAATCTTACAATTTCACTTCACGACATTTAAACTGACATCACCAAGGCATGTAAATGAGAGCTTTAGAGTGATTCCTCAAACCTAAAGAAAAACCCAAGAGCTTTAGCGTGGAACAACTTGATGCTCAGGAGAATAAAACGTCCTGAGGTCAAAAGAAAACTTAACCTTCTATTCAGTGTAACAACCAGCAATAACAACAAAAACAAGAGTTTTATCATATGACTATGTAAAGAAAGTAATTACATACAACACGGTTCCACAAAGTTGAAGCTTGACAAACAAACAAAATTAAGTGTCCTACATTTCTATGTAATAAACATAATTACATATAGGTATTGTTTTCACAAAGTTGGAGCATCGCTGCCCCCAGATAACACTGCATTTGCAAAGTCTCCACGTTTGCCTATAGGTCTCCTATAGAATCTTGCAAACGTCAATTCTCTGGACCAGCCAACAGAAGACAAAATAGTAGCAAGAGGTAGCCTCAGCACTGGCTTACTTCACGAGGCTGACCTGGTGGAGTGTGGTGAAAACAGAGTGAGATCAATGCCAGCGGCTGCCATTAAATCCCTAGTCCAACGCCTTAATGTGTCTCGAGAAACCATCTTTATAGGAGGTTCTGTAGTCAGAAAAAACCTAGTTATTAGCCCCCTAATGTCCTTAGTTCTGGCCAAAAGATTTACAATGGTAGTATGAACACATAAAAATTTGTTAGTAGCATAAGACTCAAAAACCAGTTCAGACATAAGGCAACCAGGCCTAGATGTTTTTAGAGGATCACCTATCCTGAAATAAACACTGGGATTCATAATGGACATGTTCCTGATGTCCAGTAAATGTAAGACTTAACCACGCTGACCGGAGAGCAGTAACATTAAAGCTGTTAATTTTCTAGATAACTGAATAAGTGACAGCTTCTCATTCGGTGCTAGACTCTTTATGTGAGAAAAAATTAACTCCGGATCCCAGGTGGTGTGGCAGCAGGAAAAAGACGGCCTCTCCTGGAAAAGTGCTTTCAAGAACCTACTGACTAAGGGATGTTAACCTGCAGGCTTGCCATCAATTGTCGCTATGGTCGAGACGGTGGAACGAATGGTGTTGAGAGAACTATAACTACGGCCTTTGTCCTTCTGAAACTCTCGTAAGAGATGGTCTAACAGGAAACTTAGAGATGGGTGAAAAGGATCAATTTCCCCCTGAGACAAATTAACACCCACCTGGTGATATGTGGCCCATACTGTAGTTTTGTGCTTTTCCGCCATGAGTGAAGGAGAAATTGGGCAACTTCTCACGAAAGGTCTTGGTCTACGAAGAAATGCCTGATAACATCATCGCAGTTAACACTAACTTGCGAGCCTGCAGATGTGTGCAAGAGGAATCTTGAGGCAGAACCAGGGGATGGTGAGGGAGGAGAATTGGAGCCCGAGCTAGTAACTGAAGGGCTCTCGGGAACCACGCTTGGGTTGGCCAAAGTGGCAGAACTGCAAGCAAAGTAGTCTGGTCTACTTGGAGTTTTTTCAGTACTCTGGCGATGACTTTGGCAATGGCTGAAATAGTAGTCGGGACAGTTAAGTTAAGCACATTGCTGGGAAGCTTTATCTTGCTACAGGATAACTTCACACCCTCAGATGTCGGCCGGCATCTGAGGCTCGCATCCAGAATAGTAGCCAAACGGTCAAATAAAGGCTCTCCTTTCTCCTCCTGATCGTGGAAGTGACCCTTCATCTCCTCAAGAGCCCAAAGGGACTCTGCATCGTCATCTCCTACATCGGCAAGCTGGCTCGGTTGCGAACAGCCAAGCGCATCCAACTCCTCCAGTGGGTCAAGGGTAGACTCGGGCACCTTGCCATCCTCAGCCTCCGAGTCAGTAACAGCAAGGAAACCACTAAAGTCGGTGCAATCCTCCCTAGGAACACTAACTGAAGGGCTCTTGTCAAATTTCTCCAGCAAGCCACTAAGAACGGCCCTCAAACGGTGGACTTTGACTGAAAGGGGGAAAGGCATATAAACTTTTGTTGGCCCAGTCAAAAGTGAATGCATTAATAAAAGTAGCGGAAGGGTCTGGTTTCCAAGAAACATGTCACCACTTGAGCATTAATCCGAGAAGCAAACAAAATCTCAATCTCAAAGTCACAAACCGGGGCATAAAACAGAGCAACGATCCTAAGATCGTGATAGATTTTCATCAAAAAGCTAACAGCGAACTGTAGCGACGAGAAAAGGTGGTGAAATCTAACCAGGTCAACTCCTAGGAGAAGCTGGTGAAAACAGCTGGGAACGCCAACAGCAGGGCGGCGGACGTGTAGACTGTACGAAGGCGAACAATGAACTGACGTTCAGCGAACGCTTCGGACATCTCATTTACATGCCTTGGTGACGTCAGTTTAAATGTCGTGAAGTGAAATTTGTTGTTACTAGCAGATTGATGTACTTTAAGGCATTTAATTTCTGCAAGCATCCTGGGTGGTTCAACTGTCCTTATTTGGAGATCGGTGTCTCATCTACGGTTAGACATTCTCCCAGATTATATATAATCTATATACAATTGCTGACGATATTATTCTCATGAGGAATTTTACAGATGAGTTACAGCAGATGATTTTGCAAATACACATAAAGCCAAAAAGTAG
>JAXIVD010001242.1:67235-92235 GCA_036785275.1 Cancer borealis | reverse complement strand
ACTCGGAACACCCCCCCCCCCCGCAACACGCCTCCAGGGCTAATTGCGCTATTGGTGACAGTGAAATGGGTCTAACTAATTTCAAGTACAGACAAAGAGCCATTCTGCAAATTATTACTGATGAGATATTGATGTTTTTACACATGATGAATTAAGATCCATATCGGAAAGATGCAGGCAGATTGGTATAAATACAGATACACATAGAGACACGTAGACAAAGAGATAGACAGATACAGACAGGCAGGTAAACAAGCAGACAGGTAGACAGATAGATAGACACACAAACACACACACACACACACACAGAGGGAGAGACAATTGGAGTCAGATCCTTGCTATGTGTTCCTTTTACGAGCTAACAAACAACAAACTAGATTATTTACCATCTTCAAATCATAAGAAAACACCAGCAACCTAAAAACTCTCCTCCATCACACGACTGACTGTCAGACTCGTCTTGGCCATGTTGATAATTACCACAAGGGAAAAGACACAATTGTTTTCCTTCTCTCCTCCCCGCACCACAAGATTTCCCGCTGCTCCACTAACTACACTCGGTCTCGCGTTGCCTGAGTGAGATGCGATATGTAATAGAAGAGATGGAGGTGCCTTTGGAGGTGGCGACGAGTGGTGAAAGGAAGGCATGGACTCCTTACCTTACCTCACTCTTTTGCGGTGAGGAGTTACGAGTTTTTTTATTTTTATGGTGCTAGTAATGGGTCCCAACTGCAACATACATTCACTCACTCACTCACTCACTTACTCACTCACTCACTCACTCAATCACTCACTCACTCGCATTCTTACCCACTCACTCATTCCTCCAACATCAGCCTATGTACACAAATTCCAGCTCATAAAAAATAATTTATGGCAATAATAAGACATAATGGAAAGGAAGGGAAAAGTACCATGTTTACCTTGTACGATGAGTAGCTGAGGCTGTGGTGGCAGAGTCAATAGTGGTGAAGGCGATTGGAGCTGCGGTGATGATGGTGGTGATGGTGATGGTGGTAGTAGTAGCGGTGAGGGCGAACACGGAGGTTGTAATTGTTGCTGTGATAACATTCGCTAGGATTGTTGAAGTTCTGTTAGCGATGTTGACTATTTGGTACTCTTAATTCTATGTGTAACTCGATGGATATAGAAGCAAGGAGGCCGCGTTAAGGATACAGTATAGTGTTACAGTATCCATTTACTACACAGAGCCCTAACCAACAGGCCTTTCCTCACCCCTGCTGCTCCCAAGGGCTGTGTGGACGTCCTACTTTGAGAAAGGCTCCACGCGACTCACTTTCTGCAGTCACTAGAGTTATGTTTCTTGAAGACGATTAATCACTCTTGTGCGTGGTTTTGGAAAGTAATTGGAATTGTTTTGTCTTGAAAAAAATGTTTGTGATGTTTTTTCTAAGATTTAAGTACAGGGTGGATGCAATGTTTTTTTTCGATAGTATGTTATTCACTTTTTTCTCTCTTGCTTTTGTTATATAATCATTGGTTTTTCTTATCGAGTCAAGATGGAGGATTAAATAATTTTCTTATCACTCTCGATCCTCTCTTCTTCTTCATAACTTGGAAAAGAGAGGTATCACGGTTCCCTCTTCTCCCCCGTCACTTATCTTCACGTGTACCCTGCAACAAAACATAAAACATATTATATTAAATGTGTGAGGGCGGTCTGTGGGTGAAGTGTGTGGGCGCTGCGTGGGAAATGTTAACGGCTCTGGGTAAGGTGTGGGTGGCATTGAAAGATGTGGAGACTACGTAGAGGAGACAGCCCCATTAACTGAGGGAGCGAGGAGACTTAATGGAGCGGTGCATGAATAATACAGGAGGAAGGGAAGAAGTTATCTGTCTTTGTCACTGTCCCTCCCTGACCACCCCGCCCAAACAGCACCCCACACGCCTACACGCCATCTGAAACACACTTCTCGCGGCTCTCATACGAAATGGGTTAGTGAGTCAAGGCCGCGTGAGTGGAGATGCGTTGAGGGTCTAACCAAGGACAGGTGAAGAAGGGAAGATAGGAAGAAGGGAAGGAGGGAATGAAACAATTATAAACACGAATAGAAGAGAACAAATGAGTAAGGACATTTAATATACGAATGAAAATCAAAGGGAATAACATACAGAGAAGGAATGATTAGTAGAGTGAGAAGGAAAACTTTGATTACAACATAGAGGGGAGAGGGTCTGGGTGATAAGGGACGTGTGTCACCAGCAGAGGGGAAGGCGGTGGGAGGGTGGGGTGCTCTGATAAGACGACGAGGGGCTAGGCGTTAAGGAGCCTCGTTAGCCTCCACGGGCGGTAAAGCACACGTTGCGAGTTGTGTCGGGATGAGGATGTGGATGAGGAGGGCTGCGTGGTACCTGCTGATTAGAATGAAGGCACGTGCAGTGGATAGTGTGGTGGGGTGTGCTCAGCAGTAATGTGGACATGGTCTGCACGTGTGGAAGTAAGTGTGTGAAATCTAGACACGAGCGAGAGAAAAGTCGTGCAATAACAATATTCCACCATCACTAGACAACGACGGTCATGCATCCCTGTTTAGGTGGGAAGACTCTATTTCTCCCACCAAATTACCCTCGTGAATCTAAGGCTTAATTAAACACACGAATTCCTTAAGTGTATCTTTTACCACAGCGCCATCAACCTCCGATAGTGGAATGAGATGGAGTGGATGGATAGAGGAGATATGTATAGGCTATAATAGGTTACAAGTGGGAAGTAGTTAAATGTATAGGGAGAGAGTAAGAGGCATGTTGTAGTAAATGGAATTAATGGGAAATGTAGGAAAAAAATGGAAACAGATAGGTAAGCGAGAAAAACTGATACATAATAACAGTGTGTGATGCTAGACTAGATAGGGAGACAGTATGGAATGAGGTGAGCGAAATGGAGGAGACAAGTGAATAGCATAGTGTTGGGTAACTATGAAGAAGAATGTATGGGTGAGTATATGTGGCGGAGGGGCAGGAGGTTACAGTATGGATGAGTGCGAGATCGTGAGGAACTGACGGTCATGAAGGACGTAATGGGTAAAGGTAATGGTAGAGGCGTGTGGTGGTGTGGTATGGGAGGGCATGTGGTGTGAGTGCAAGTATGTGGTGGATGGGAAGAAGAATGTGACGTAGGAAGCATGTGGTATGTTGTGAGGATGATGTGTGATGTTGCAATCAGACGTGGAAAATTAAAAAACAACATCCCATTACCTTCAAAACATCAACATCACTACAAATACAAATGCAAATACAAATAGCTAAAATATTCATTTTTTGGCAAAGTTTTATTTTTTCATTTATCGACCACGCGCTAAAAGTAAATGCTTATATTAGTGTTCACATCATATTTTCTCGAAACTTTTCTCTGTAAAATAGTTATTTTATATACTTATGATAATGGGACATTTCATAAGGAGCTCAATGATGCCTTCAAATATTTCGTATCTCTGTTTGTGTGTGTATGTGTGTGTGTGTGTGCGTGTGTGTGTGTGTGTGTGTGTGTGTGTGTGTGTGTGTGTGTGTGTGTGTTTGTGTGTGTGTGTGTGTGTGTGTGTGTGTGTGTGTGTGTGTGTGTGTGTGTGTGTGTGTGTGTGTGAGTGTGAGTGTGTGTTTATGTGTGTATTTGCCTGTTACCTGTGGTTTGGGTATCACCAGGAAGTAAGAAACGTAAAGCGGGCAACACAGCCCTCGTTAGCCTTTATCTTAATCAGTCTTCACCCGGGAACACACAGTAACCTCACCATCCTCTTTCCATTATGTTGTGATTTGGTTTTATAATAAATTTGTTTTCAGTTTCTCTCGTGCAACAATTTAAGGTGGAGGTGGAGGAGGGTCTGAGGAGCGACCTGGAGGCCTCTTTCCCCACCTCGTCCTCCAGTGCTGCTGCTTCAAGCTCTTCCTTCCCGTCTCCCCTTCACTCTGTCTGCACCAGAAAATTCCTACGATTCCCGCGTCATCCGAGCGTCGATTTCAACCTGTGACTCCCCTCACCCAACCCGTCTTGTGACTCCCATCACAAAATCCGACTTGTGACTCCCATCACCCAACCAGAGTTGTGACTCCCATCACAAAACCCGACTTGAGACTCCCATCACCCAACCCGACTTGTGACTCCCATCACAAAACCCGACTTGTGACTCCCATCAACCAACCCGACTTGTGACTCCCATCACCCAACCCGACTTGTGACTCCCATCACAAAACCCGACTTGTGACTCCCATCACAAAACCCGACTTGTGACTCCCATCAACCAACCCGACTGGTGACTCCCATCACAAAACCTGAATTGTGACTCCCATCACCCAACCCACATCACTGCTGCTTCCCCCAGCAGCAGTGATCACCCAACACGACCAGCCAACACATCACTGCTGCTTCCCCCAGCAGCAGTGATCACCGATCACGACCAGCCAGCACATCACAGCTGCTTCCCCCAGCAGCAGTGATCACCCAACACGACCAGCCAACACATCACTGCTGCTTCCCCCAGCAGCAGTGATCACCCAATACGACCAGCCAGCACATCACTGCTGCTTCCCCCAGCAGCAGTGATCACCCAACACGACCAGCCAGCACATCACTGCTGCTTCCCCCAGCAGCAGTGATCACCCAACAAGACCAGCCAAAACATCACTGCTGCTTCTCCCATCAGCAGTGATCACCCAACACGACCAGCCAGCACATCACTGCTGCTTCCCCCAGCAGCAGTGATCACCCAACACGACCAGCCAGCACATCACTGCTGCTTCCCCCAGCAACAGTGATCACCGATCACGACCAGCCAGCACATCACTGTTGCTTCCCCCAGCAGCAGTGATCACCCAACACGACCAGCCAACATATCACTGCTGCTTCCCCCAGCAGCAGTTATCACCCAACACGACCAGCCAGCACATCACTGCTGCTTCCCCCAGCAGCAGTGATCACCGATCACGACCAGCCAGCACATCACTGCTGCTTCCCCCAGCAGCAGTGATCACCGATCACGATCAGTCAACACATCTCTGTTGCTTCCTCCAGCAGCAGTGATCACCCAACACGACTAGCCAACATATCACTGCTGCTTCCCCCAGCAGCAGTGATCACCCAATACGACCAGCCAACATATCACTGCTGCTTCCCCCAGCAGCAGTGATCACCGATCACGACAAGCCAGCACATCACTGCTGCTTCCCCCAGCAGCAGTGATCACCCAACACTACCACCCAGCACATCACTACTGCTTCCCCCAGCAGCAGTGATCACCCAACATGACCAGCCAACATATCACTGCTGCTTCCCCCAGCAGCAGTGATCACCCATCACGACAAGCCAGCACGTCACTGCTGCTTCCCCCAGCAGCAGTGATCACCCAACACGACCAGCCAACATATCACTGCTGCTTCCCCCAGCAGCAGTGATCACCGATCACGACAAGCCAGCACATCACTGCTGCACCCCCCAGCAGCAGTGATCACCCAACACTACCAGCCAGCACATCACTGCTGCTTCCCCCAGCAGCAATGATCACCCAACACGACCAGCCAACATATCACTGCTGCTTCCCCCAGCAGCAGTGATCACCGATCACGACAAGCCAGCACGTTACTGCTGCTTCCCCCAGCAGCAGTGATCACCCAACACTACCAGCCAGCACATCACTGCTGCTACCCTCAGCAGCAGTGATCACCCATAACGACCAGTCAAGTCAACACACTGCTGCCATCGCTCTCTCAGCACCCAACTTGACTCGAGTCTCCCAGCACACCCTTAGTTACAGTTTCTTACACGTTAGGCAATCCGTTCACTTTTCTATTGCATTACTCTCTAAAAAAATAAATAAATAAATAAAAGACACTATTCATCTTCTGTTTTCTTTTTGATGACTTGACGACTTGATCAAGATCCCTATGGTATGTATGGATTTTGGGTAACATCACCATCTATCAGTAAGCTTTCGAACTAATTTTGCGACTGTAGTACCATCTGGCGCTGGATTTATTAACAACTACGTGTACCACCGGCCTCTATTGACTAACTTACGAACTTGTTTTTGCGACTACACTCCCATCTGGTGGCTGATTTCCGAACTAAATTTTAGGAACTGCCATCTTGTTGCTCAACAATATATTAGTCTTTGACATCTGGAATTGCACTAAAATAATATATTACTATCGACACATCAGTTTAAATTCTTTATAGTGGTATCGTGGAATATGAAGGTGTAGATTCAAGTTGTTGTGGTGGGTAACATCGGAAGCAGCTCGTGTATAATGCTGAAGCCTCGTCATGCCCACCACATCCATGAGACATAAACATTTCCAGAAAGATGTAGTGATTTTAGCATCATTCCGTGATTTATTATACACAACTATGACAACGTACACCTGAAAAACCCTACGAGTAATTTTGGGGATGCATGCAGCAACTTACCCTTGCTCGGTAACCATGAGCCAGAATGCTACGACTACTATGTCCAAGTCTGTACTTTCACCTCATGGGTTCTCTTCACGCCAAAAACATAGAGCTTTGTTACTAGGCACCGAGGCTTACTTGCGTCGCGTGATAATATACGTATTTTTGCAGGTGTACACAGGCGTAATGGATGGGGTGTACCTGCATGATAGTGTGGCTCACGTTTTTAGAATTTATCTGTGTTTCCATTGGTAGACTATGAATTATTGTGATGAAAATGAAGATCAAATACAGCCATAATAGTAGTAGTAGTAGTAGTAGTAGTAGTAGTAGTAGTAGTAGTAGTAGTAGAAGTAGTAGTAGTAGTAGTAGTAGTAGTAGTAATAGTAGTAGTAGAAGTAGTAGTAGTAGTAGTAGTAGTAGTAGTAGTAGTAGTAGTAGTAATAGTAGTAGTAGAAGTAGTAGTAGTAGTAGTAGTTGTAGTAGTAGCAGTAGTAGTAGTAGTAGTAGTAGCAGTAGTAGTAGTAGTAGTAGTAGTAGTAGTAGTAGTAGTAGTAGTAATAGTAGTAGTAGTAGTAGTAGTAATAGTAGTAGTAGAAGTAGTAGTAGTAGCAGTAGTAGTAGTAGTAGTAGTAGTAGTAGTAATAGTAGTAGTAGAAGTAGTAGTAGTAGTAGTAGTAGTAGTAGTAGTAGTAGTAGTAGTAGTAGTAATAGTAGTAGTAGAAGTAGTAGTAGTAGTAGTAGTAGTAGTAGTAGTAGTAGTAGTAGTAGTAGTAGCAGTAGTAGTAGCCCGTAACTTTGCCGACAGGATGCGGCAAGGCAACGTATCCTCGGCGCTGCGGACACTCACCGACAAGGAGTCTGGTGGTGTGCTGCCGCTCAGCAGGGACATCATCGACCAGCTGAAGAAGAAGCATCCTCCACCCAGCGAATCTGAGGGACTCCGACTGCACGGACGTCACACACCACCAAACGAAGTTATCTTCAACATGATAACCGCGGAGATGGTGTGGAAGAAATCCCTCCAGACCCACGGCAGTGCTGGTCCCTCAGGTCTGGATGCAAAAGGATGGCGCCGCCTATTGAGCAGCTCCATCTGTGGCAGTGGCGCTAGTGATCTCTGTAGTGCCCTAGCAGCACTAGCGAGGAAGCTTGCCACCACCACCTGTCACCATATCGACGCCCTCACTGCCTGCCGCCTTATTCCTCTGGATAAAAAGCCAGGATGCAGGCCCATTGGCATCGGCGAAGTCCTCCGTCGCATCGTGGGTAAATGCATCATGGCAGTTGTCAAGGAGGATGTAAGGAAGGCGGCTGGGAACCTGCAAGTGTGCGCAGGACACCAGGCAGGGGGGGAAGCAGCCATCCACGCCATGAGGGAGATCTACGCGGGAAAGGATTGTGAAGCGGTACTGTTAGTGGACGCATCAAATGCGTTTAATTCCATTAACAGAAAGACAATGCTTCACAATATTAAAATCAAATGTCCCTCTCTAGCTACATACGTAGGAAACACGTATGGTGAACCATGTGACTTGTTTGTAAATAGTAGTAGTAATAATTGTTTTAAGGTGCTCAAGTCAATGGAGGGGACAACACAAGGTGACCCAGTGGCCATGGCTATGTACGCAATAGGTCTCTCAGTGCTTCAGGATGTGATTGCGTTTGAAAACACCAAGGTGAAGCAAGTGGCATATGCCGACGACCTTTCGGGGGCCAGCACAATCTCAGACCTGGAAAGTTGGTGGGGATTGATAAAGGACAATGGACCCACCATAGGATACACACCCAATGCAGCTAAGTCCGTCCTTATTGTGAAATCCGAACTTTATGACCACGCTCTGGATATTTTCGGTGGTAGCGGGGTAATAATAACAAAGGACGGGCGGCGGCACTTGGGTGCTGTTATAGGAACAGAGGAGTTCAAGAAGGAGTTTGTAGGAGAAAAAGTGCTCGAGTGGGTGAGGGAGGTAGAAATCCTATCTGATATAGCTAGGACGGAGCCTCACGCAGCTTACTCTGCCTACACGCATGGCCTACAACATCGGTGGAATTACGTCATGCGCACCATCCCAGGCATCAGCCCTCTCCTCAGACCGCTGGAAAACGCTATAAGGAACACCCTCCTTCCAGCGTTACTGAGGTCTCCAGCACTGGGGGATGACGAGAGGGCCCTGCTCGAACTTCCACCAAGACTGGGCGGGATGGGGATCACCTCTCCTGAGAGGTTGGCAACTAGGGAGCACCTCAACTCCATCAACCTAGCCAGGTCCCTCACAGTAAAGATAGTTGCTCAGGACGCACACGGGGAAATAGACCAAAATGCGATCGCTGAGCAAAGGAAGCAAATTTCCCTAGACAGGCAACAAGAGCAGAAGACCAGCCTTGAACGCCTGAAGACCATCGTGCCTGCCGCGACTGTGCGAAAAATCCATATTGCACAAGAGACGGGAGCGTCTAACTGGCTAACGTCACTGCCAATCAGAGCAAGAGGCTTCAACCTCAACAAACAAGAATTCGTCGACGCCGTTGCTCTGAGGTATGGCTGGCCAGTTGAAGGACTCCCCAACATCTGTGCATGTGGTTCCCCCAACAACATCGACCACACCATGACCTGCAAGAAGGGGGGATTCGTGTGCATCAGGCACGACGAGGTGAGGGACCTGACAGCCAACATGCTCAGGGAGGTGTGCCATGACGTCGCCACCGAGCCGACTCTTCTGCCACTTGGAGGAGAAAACCTGCGGTTGAGGTCGGCAAACATCTCCGATGAAGCTCGAGTTGACGTCAGTGCTCGGGGGTTTTGGACGAGGGGGCAGAGAGCCTTCTTCGACGTCCAGATCTTCGACCCGATGGCAGCATGTCACCGCGAGCTCTCTCTGGAGGCTGCCCACCGTAGGAATGAGCAGGAGAAGACGAGAACCTATGGCGAAAGGATTCAACACGTCGACCACGGCACCTTCACGCCTCTGGTCTTCACCACGTCCGGCGGGATGGGCTCCAAGGCTAAGTGCTTCTACTCAAGACTAGCCGATTTGATGGCAGAAAAGAATCACCAGCCAAGGAGCCATGTTGTCGCCTGGATGAGGTGCCGCCTCTCATTCTCCCTTCTCAGGTCTTCCCTCCTGTGTCTCCGGGGTACCAGGCACGCCACTCCCTCCACCACGGACATAAGTGACCTTGATTGCGAAGCCACAGTGGTAGAGAGTAGAATAGGGGTGGGTAGGTTAGGGGATTAAATAAGGATGTAAATATAGGGGTAGATGGATATGGTTAGGGGTTAGAATATTATGGTTGGATGCCACAGCCATTAGCGACCAGAGTTGGGGCTAATGACCTCCAATTTGTGGAGCCCATGCAAATAAAAAGGGTGGAGGTATCTTTAAATGTAGTAGTAGTAATAGTAGTAGTAGTAGTAGTGGTAGCAGTAGTAGTAGTAGTAGTAGTAGTAATAGTAGTAGTAGTAGTAGTAGTAGTAGTAGTAGTAGTAGTAGTAGTAGTAGCAGTAGCAGTAGTAGTAGTAGTGGTAGCAGTAGTAGTAGTAGTAGTAGCAGTAGTAGTAGTAGTAGTAGTAGTAGTAGTGGTAGTAGTAGTAGTTGCAGTAGTAGTAGTAGTAGTAGTAGTAGTAGTAGTAGTAGTAGTAGTAGTAGTAGAAGTAGTAGTAGTAGTAGTAGTAGTAGTAGTAGTAGTAGCAGTAGTAGTAGTAGTAGTAGTAGTAGTAGTAGTAATAGTGGTAGTAGTAGTAGTGGTAGTAGTAGTAGTAGTAGTAGTAGTAGTCAATCAATCAATCAATATACTTTATTTCATAATACATATATTACATAAGACATATTTTACATAAACACAAGTAGTCATAATAATCATTCAATAATAAAAAATAACCTACTCATATTTTTTCTAGCTACTGATTTTATACTATACGTACATAAAAATAAATAATCTTATATGGGATTAAAATCCAAAAAATACACATGGTCCCTTTCTTTCCTCATGTGTCTGTACCCACTGAATCCTTGATGACAGAACGTCCATATCTTCATTAAGTATCTCAACACCATACACTGTTTTAAAATTCTTAATAATATTTCCAACACAGAAGCCTTCCTTAATGTACGGGATATTATGTCTTATGACTGGATTATGATTCTTGATTATTCTTTTAATATACTTTGCCTGAACTTTAGCCACATGATGATTCAAAAGAAGTTGATTGCATCTCTCCGCTGTGATATGACTACTGGCAAAGGATGGCACTCCATACATCTTCTTCAGAGACCTGCTAAATGCGACAATAAAAGTTTTAAAAATACCGGAATTAAAAGTTCTAAAATGTGTCCATAAACTGAGATCGTAATCGGGCTTACAGTATGCATTAAAAAGATATAATAAAGCATCTCTATTTACAAAACAATAATCTCTTAAAATACTGTTAAAAGAAGCATAAAAACAGTTTAATCTAAAGCTGACATCATCTTCATCTCTGAAATTATATAGCAACTTATATCCCAAATATTTAAATGAATTCACAACTTGGAGCAAATCACCATTAAGAACAATATTTTGTAAACTATTATCTTTTACATTAGAAAAAATCATGCATTTAGTCTTGTTCTTATAAACATTTTTTTTCATTAATTGAAGTACAAAGTTTACCATAAAGAGTATTCATAGCAGATGCATTCTGAGCCAGTAGTACTAAATCATCAGCGTAGGCTAAAATATTACATCTCATATCACCAAGTTTGCATCCGACCTCTGTTTGAGAAATATCACTGATTATTGAATCTATATAGAAATTGAATAAGAAGGGCGAAAGGATCCCTCCCTGACGTACACCTTTGTCAATATAGTTGTAACTACTATATGCACCACGCCATTTAACAGTTGTTTTCTGATTTCTGAGATACTGCATTATAATAAGTATAATATCAATAGGTACATCACAATTAAATAGATTATCTGCCAAAATAAATTGATCAATGTTGTCGAATGCTTTGCTCAAATCGACAAAAGTAGCCATTGCAGATTGTTTGTGTCTTGTATATTTCCACATAACCTCCTTCAACACAAAACATGCATCCGTAGTGGACGAACCAGACTTAAAACCAAATTGCCTACAATTTAAAAACACCTCGGATAAAACGTCTAAAAGATACATTTCAAATAATTTCAAAATACATGAAGATTGCATGACTGGTCTATAATTACATGATTCTGTAGAGTTTTTCATTGAATCTTTTAGAATGGGTGTAATTGTACCCTTTAAAAGGTTCACAGGAAGATAACAATGTATAAAACATAAGTTAAAAAACCGAGCTAAAATCGCTAAAAAAAGAAGTGGAAGCATTTTTTTTTTACAAATATAGAATGAATTAAATCATGACCTTGACCAGTGTTAAGACGAGCAACAAGTTTTTTGATAGTCTCAGAAGATACACACATATTCGTATTTCGCCGAAAGTGCCACTGTTCTTTAATTCTATCACATAAAGCAGAATCTAGGTCAATAAAGTAGTTCTGTTGACTTGGGATAAATTTATCAAAAAATAAACCAGCAATATCTGAGTCTATGTTTTTTCCATCAATAATGTTCGACACTTTACTTGTTTTTCTTTTTCTTTTCAATTCACTCCAGAATTGTACTTTATTCTTTATTGCAAACTTTTCCATGATGCTCAAACTTAATTCTTGTCTTTCATTTGCCTTGCAGTCATTTAGCTCCTTTTTAAGCTCACTCCTTGTTCTAATCATTTCCTCATGTTCTGCTGTTCCTCTGACTTTACCAAGACGCATCCAGTCCAAATATTTTTCCCTAGCAGCACTGTGTTTAGCTTTCACTCTTCTGTTCCATCCTGGGATTACTTTAAACTTATTTTTCTTAATTTCATTATGTGCATACTGATGATTGGAGTTTTGTACACTAAATGTGATATTTTCGTACATAGCATCAATCATTTCTAGATGTTTCTTATCTCTGCAACCTAAAGTTAAACAATTATGAATTGGTAACTTGCATAGGTTCATTAATTCAACATCAACACTATTCATAATGTCATTTATCTCTACCGATGTTAGTTTTTCCCCAATTAATGTATGAATTAGATCTCACACTTTCAGCTGGTAGTGTTCCTACTCAGGAATAATCACTAAAAAACTGCAAAGTTGTCAACAATGGTACATGATCTGAGCCAACTATATCATTTAATATTTTTACATCAGTTACTTTAATATTGCTATGGTCCTTACCTATTATGTGATCAAGCCATTTCGGAATTGCATTACCACACCCAACAAACGTACATGAATTGTCTTCAAGTAAAGTCACATCAAAACATTTCAAGGAATTTCTCACCATAAAATCGGTTAAATTTCTCCAAGGTCGACCTGAGAATGGATCAGCGTTAAAGTCACCGGCTAAGAAAATATTATCATGTTTAACATCATTTATGTAACCTTCCAATTTAGCAAGATTTTCTAAATACTGTTCTTGTGTAGAGACCTTCCAAATATCACTATTTAAATAAACATTGATAAAAACTATATCATTACCATTTATGTTAACATCAAGAACAATAAATTTTTTCTCAAATGACACTTTGTTTATACTAATTTTCAAATATTTACGCCACAAAACAGCTAATCCACCCTCCGGTCTGCCTGCCATGCTTGCCAGAGCTCTATCCGAGAGGGTTGCTCCTACCCCAACATAATCATAACCTTCATCAATGTATTCTAAAATACCAAGTTTCTCCTCCGTCACAAAAGTTTCCTGAAGAAAATTAAAATCAATATTTAATGTTGTTAATCTTCTTATTAAGTCTATGTTCTTTTTAAGAGAACAACAATTAAATGAACACACGTTCATCAACTGCACATCCATAATGAAAAATTAATTATTAGACCTAGTAATATCCGAAGCTGTTCTTTGATTTATTATAGTATCTGTTAACAATAATACCTTCAGGCCATAATTCAGCATTGAAAAGTTTTTCTCTCTCAGAGAGCTTCACAGTCATTTTATACGCTTTATACTCCTCCGTTCTTATTGTCAAGTTGATAACAGCAGCAACTTGTACTTCAAATATGTCGTATATATAATTCCTTAGTTCATCTATAGTTACAGCATTGTCTACTCTTCCAACGAAAATATCTACATAACGTGTAGCAGCCTTAAGGGTGCCTTCACTCTTTTTTAATCCTCTCACTGCGTTATTTTCACGCCTGTTGTCATTCCTCAGTCTTTTCTTATTAACAACTAACTTCCAGCCGTCATCTTCACCTTGCAAATTCTTAAGTTGTACGTCTCCAGCTAAGATATTAGGGTTGTTGTTCCTAGAAATATAATCACTCTTTTCACTGGCTTCATTTACATTCTTTTTTAAGCATCTCTGGTAACGAGTAATTTTGGGGATGCATGCAGCAACTTACCCTTGCTCGGTAACCATGAGCCAGAATGCTACGACTACTATGTCCAAGTCTGTACTTTCACCTCGTAGGTTCTCTTCACGCCAAAAACATAGAGCTTTGTTACTAGGCACCGAGGCTTACTTGCGTCGCGTGATAATATACGTATTTTTGCAGGTGTACACAGGCGTAATGGATGGGGTGTACCTGCATGATAGTGTGGCTCACGTTTTTAGAATTTATCTGTGTTTCCATTGGTAGACTATGAATTATTGTGATGAAAATGAAGATCAAATACAGCCATAATAGTAGTAGTAGTAGTAGTAGTAGTAGTAGTAGTAGTAGTAGTAGTAGTAGTAGTAGTAGTAGTAATAGTAGTAGTAGTAGTAGTAGTAGTAGTAGTAGTAGTAGTACTAGTAGTAGTAGTAGCAGTGGCGACCAGAGTTGGGGCCACTGACCTCCAATTCGTGGAGCCCTCGTCTATTTAATAAATAAACATGGGATGGGGGTATCTGTAGTAGTAGTAGTAGTAGTAGTAGTAGTAGTAGAGAAAGTAGTAGTAGCAGTAGTAGTAGTAGTAGTAGTAGTAGTAGTAGTAGTAGTAGTAGTAGTAGTAGTAGTAGTAATAGTAGTAGTAGTAGTAGTGGTAGCAGTAGTAGTAGCAGTAGTAGTAGTAGTAGCAGTAGTAGTAGTAGTAGTAGTAGTAGTAGTAGTAGTAGCAGTAGCAGTAGTAGTAGTAGTGGTAGCAGTAGTAGTAGTAGTAACAGTAGTAGTAGTAGTAGTAGTAGTGGTAGTAGTAGTTGTTGCAGTAGTAGTAGTAGTAGTAGTAGTAGTAGTAGTAGTAGTAGTAGTAGTAGTAGTGGTAGTAGTAGTAGTAGTAGTAGTAGTAGTAGTAGTAGTAGTAGTGATGGTAGTAGTAGTAGTGGTAGTAGTAGTAGTAGTAGTAGTAGCAGTCAATCAATCAATCAATATACTTTATTTCATAATACATATATTACATAAGACATATATTACATAAACACAAGTAGTCATAATAATCATTCAATAATAAAAAATAACCTACTCATATTTTTTCTGGCTACTGATTTTATACTATACGTACATAAAAATAAATAATCTTATATGGGATTAAAAACCAAAAAATACACATGGTCCCTTTCTTTCCTCATGTGTCTGTACCCACTGAATCCTTGATGACAGAACGTCCATGTCTTCATTAAGTATCTCAACACCATCCACTGTTCTAAAATTCTTAATAATATTTCCAACACAGAAGCCTTCCTTAATGTACGGGATATTATGTCTTATGACTGGATTATGATTTTTGATTATTCTTTTAATATACTTTGCCTGAACTTTAGCCACATGATGATTCAAAAGAAGTTGATTGCATCTCTCCGCTGTGATATGACTACTGGCAAAGGATGGCACTCCATACATCTTCTTCAGAGACCTGCTAAATGCGACAATAAAAGTTTTAAAAATACCGGAATTAAAAGTTCTAAAATGTGTCCACAAACTAACACCGTAATCGGGCTTACAGTATGCATTAAAAAGATATAATAAAGCATCTCTATTTACAAAACAATAATCTCTTAAAATACTGTTAAAAGAAGCATAAAAACTGTTTAATCTAAAGCTGACATCATCTTCATCTCTGAAATTATATAGCAACTTATATCCCAAATATTTAAATGAATTCACAACTTGGAGCAAATCACCATTAAGAACAATATATTGTAAACTATTATCTTTTACATTAGAAAAAATCATGCATTTAGTCTTGTTCTTATAAACATTTTTTTTCATTAATTGAAGTACAAAGTTTACCATAAAGAGTATTCATAGCAGATGCATTCTGAGCCAGTAGTACTAAATCATCAGCGTAGGCTAAAATATTACATCTCATATCATCAAGTTTGCATCCGACCTCTGTTTGAGAAATATCACTGATTATTGAATCTATATAGAAATTGAATAAGAAGGGCGAAAGGATCCCTCCCTGACGTACACCTTTATCAATATAGTTGTAACTACTATATGCACCACGCCATTTAACAGTTGTTTTCTGATTTCTGAGATACTGCATTATAATAAGTATAATATCAATAGGTACATCACAATTAAATAGATTATCTGCCAAAATAAATTGATCAATGTTGTCGAATGCTTTGCTCAAATCGACAAAAGTAGCCATTGCAGATTGTTTGTGTCTTGTATATTTCCACATAACCTCCTTCAACACAAAACATGCATCCGTAGTGGACGAACCAGACTTAAAACCAAATTGCCTACAATTTAAAAACACCTCGGATAAAGCGTCTAAAAGATACATTTCAAATAATTTCAAAATACATGAAGATTGCATGACTGGTCTATAATTACATGATTCTGTAGAGTTTTTCACTGAATCTTTTAGAATGGGTGTAATTGTACCCTTAAAAAGGTTCACAGGAAGATAACAATGTATAAAACATAAGTTATAAAACCGAGCTAAAATCGCTAAAAAAGAAGTGGAAGCATTTTTTTTTTTACAAATATAGAATGAATTAGATCATGACCTTGACCAGTGTTAAGACGAGCAACAAGTTTCTTGATAGTCTCAGAAGATACACACATATTCATTTTTCGCCGAAAGTGCCACTGTTCTTTAATTCTATCACATAAAGCAGAATCTAGGTCAATAAAGTAGTTCTGTTGACTTGGGATAAATTTATCAAAAAATAAACCAGCAATATCTGAGTCTATGTTTTTTCCATCAATAATGTTCGACACTTTACTTGTTTTTCTTTTTCTTTTCAATTCACTCCAGAATTGTACTTTATTCTTTATTGCAAACTTTTCCATGATGCTCAAACTTAATTCTTGTCTTTCATTTGCCTTGCAGTCATTTTGCTCCTTTTTAAGCTCACTCCTTGTTCTAATCATTTCCTCATGTTCTGCTGTTCCTCTGACTTTACCAAGACGCATCCAGTCCAAATATTTTTCTCTAGCAGCACTGTGTTTAGCTTTCACTCTTCTGTTCCATCCGGGGATTACTTTAAACTTATTTTTCTTAATTATGTGCATACTTATGACTGGAGTTTTGTACACTAAATGTGATATTTTCGTACATAGCATCAATCATTTCTAGATGTTTTTTATCTCTGCAACCTAAAGTTAAACAATTATGAATTGGTAACTTGCATAGGTTCATTAATTCAACACCAACACTATTCATAATGTCATTTATCTCTACCGATGTTAGTTTTCCCCAATTAATGTATGAATTAGATCTCACACTTTCAGCTGGTAGTGTTCCTGCACAGGAATAATCACTAAAGAACTGCAAAGTTGTCAACAATGGTACATGATCTGAGCCAACAATATTATTTAATATTTTTACATCAGTTACTTTAATATTGCTATGGTCCTTACCTATTATGTGATCAAGCCATTTCGGAACTGCATTACCACACCCAACAAACGTATATGAATTGTCTTCAAGTAAAGTCACATCAAAACATTTCAAGGAATTTCTCACCATAAAATCGGATAAATTTCTCCAAGCTCGACCTGAGAATGGATCAGCGTTAAAGTCACCGGCTAAGAAAATATTATCATGTTTAACATCATTTATGTAACCTTCCAATTTAGCAAGACTTTCTAAATACTGTTCTTGTGTAGAGACCTTCCAAATATCACTATTTAAATAAACATTGATAAATAACTATATCATTACCATTTATGTTAACATCAAGAACAATACATTTTTTCTCAAATGACACTTTGTTTATACTAATTTTCAAATGTTTACGCCACAAAACAGCTAATCCAGCCTCCGGTCTGTCTGCCATGCTTGCCAGAGCTCTATCCGAGAGGGTTGCTCCTACCCCAACATAATCATAACCTTCATCAATGTATTCTAAAATACCGAGTTTCTCAACTCCGTCACAAAAGTTTCCTGAAGAAAATTAAAATCAATATTTAATGTTGTTAATCTTCTTATTAAGTCTATGTTCTTTTTAAGAGAACAACAATTAAATGAACACACGTTCATCAACTGCACATCCATAATGAAAAATTAATTATTAGACCTAGTAATATCCGAAGCTGTTCTTTGATTTATTATAGTATCTGTTAACAATAATACCTTCAGGCCATAATTCAGCATTGAAAAGTTTTTCTCTCTCAGAGAGCTTCACAGTCATTTTATACGCTTTATACTCCTCCGTTCTTATTGTCAAGTTGATAACAGCAGCAACTTGTACTTCAAATATGTCGTATATATAATTCCTTAGTTCATCTATAGTTACAGCATTGTCTACTCTTCCAACGAAAATATCTACATACCGTGTAGCAGCCTTAAAGATGCCTTCACTCTTTTTTAATCCTCTCACTGCGTTATTTTCACGCCTGTTGTCATTCTTCAGTCTTTTCTTAGTAACAACTAACTTCCAGCCGTCATCTTCACCTTGCAAATTCTTAAGTTGTACGTCTCCAGCTAAGATATTAGGCTTGTTGTTCCTAGAAATATAATCACTCTTTTCACTTTTCATTTACATTCTTTTTTAAGCATCTCTGGTTGTTAACGGGAAAATTTCCATGCCTCATCCCGTCACGAACAATACTGCTTCCAAGCATCCTCCGTTTCGGAACAGTACCTGGACCACCCTCCTGAGCAGAAGCGACAGCACCTTGCACTTCATTCACACCAGTAGTCGAATCAGTGGTGTTTCGAATACCGGCCACCACGGCAGCATCCGAAACATCATTCCGAGCAGGAACAGCACCGCCCTGCGCTTCATTCACACCATGAGTCGGATCAGTGGTGATTCGAATACCAGCGGCAACCAAGGCAGCATCCGAAACATCATTCAAAACTGGAGCGGCAACACTTCGAGTTTCATTGCCAGTATTAGAAGATTCCACGCGTTCAGGTTCATTTCGGAGAGTTACAAGATCCGGAACAAAGCTTTCATTCACTATGATGTCTTTTGCTGCTTCATCTAGACCAGTCACAGCCTTCATGAATTTTTGTTTTAAATCTACAACATCGACTCTGAGTTGCCGGATGGTGTCAGCAGAGTTGATCACATCTGTTTTCATATCTAAAATCTTTGGTAAAAATTCTTTGATGACAGCAATGTCCTCAAAAAAGTTTGATAAAAGTGGCCCAAATTTTTCTAATCCAATCGGTGGCATCCGTTTATGTGAATCAGTAACGAACCGCACTGCTTTATTTTCATTTGAGACTCGCTCATGAAGCTCCATAAAATCATTCACTTATTTTCGTTTTTTTCTGGATCTCTCCGCCAACATTAGTCTTCGTTCAATATGGAGCATAATATTTCTTTGCTTTTTTTAATCTCTTCGTAGCAGTAAAAATAGTTAATAATATCAAAAAATGTGTCATACGAATAATCATTCTTCCCAGACGATACAAAGCACAGAATACTGTTTATGATGATTTCACTATCCGCCATGTTGGCCACTTCCAACAACACTTCTTGCCAGGATTCTAAATACTTTATACTAAACACTTTATGTGCTTTATATATTCCACATCTGGGTCTTCACCACATTACTGTGTTCTATAGAGCTATCTGTACAGCCCTGTTATATCCATTATGCTGGAAATCACTGTATATATCTATGGAAAGTGAATATATCAGGAGCTCTAAAACCAAGGTGTTGACAGTGCTGCTGCTAGACTGCTAGTCTAGTAGTAGTAGTAGTAGTAGTAGTAGTAGTAGTAGTAGTAGTAGTAGTAGTAGTAGGAGTATTAGTAGTAGTAGTAGTACTAGTAGTAGTAGTAGTAGTAGTAGTAGTAGTAGTAGCGGTAGTAGTAGTAGTAGTAGTAGTAGTAGTAGTAGTAGTAGAAGTAGCAGTAGTAATAGTAGTAGTAGTAGCAGTAGTAGTAGTAGTAGTAGTAGTAGTAGTAGTAGTAGTAGTAGTAGTTGTAGTAGTAGTAGAAGTATTATTATTATTATTAGTAGTAGTAGTAGTAGTAGTAGTAGTAGTAGTAGTAGTAGTAGTAGCGGTAGTAGTAGTAGTAGTAGTAGTAGTAGTAGTAGTAGTAATAGTAGTAGTAGTAGTAGTAGTAGTAGTAGTAGTAGTAGTAGTAGTAGCGGTAATAGTAGTAGTAGTAGTAGTAGTAGTAGTAGTAGTAGTAGTAGTAGTAGTAGTAGTAGCGGTAGTAGTAGTAGTAGTAGTAGTAGTAGTAGCAGCAGTAGTAGTAGTAGTAGTAGTAGTAGTAGTAGTAGTAGTAGTAGTAGTAGTAGTAGTAGTAGTAGTATAGTAGAAGTAGTAGTAGTAGTAGTAGTACTAGTAGTAGTAGTAGTAGTAGTAGTAGTAGTAGTAGCGGTAGTAGTAGTAGTAGTAGTAGTAGTAGTAGTAGTAGTAGTAGTAGTAGTAGTAGCGGTCTGCCTGCCATGCTTGCCAGAGCTCTATCCGAGAGGGTTGCTCCTACCCCAACATAATCATAACCTTCATCAATGTATTCTAAAATACCGAGTTTCTCCTCCGTCACAAAAGTTTCCTGAAGAAAATTAAAATCAATATTTAATGTTGTTAATCTTCTTATTAAGTCTATGTTCTTTTTAAGAGAACAACAATTAAATGAACACACGTTCATCAACTGCACATCCATAATGAAAAATTAATCATTAGACCTAGTAATATCCGAAGCTGTTCTTTGATTTATTATAGTATCTGTTAACAATAATACCTTCAGGCCATAATTCAGCATTGAAAAGTTTTTCTCTCTCAGAGAGCTTCACAGTCATTTTATACGCTTTATACTCCTCCGTTCTTATTGTCAAGTTGATAACAGCAGCAACTTGTACTTCAAATATGTCGTATATATAATTCCTTAGTTCATCTATAGTTACAGCATTGTCTACTCTTCCAACGAAAATATCTACATAACGTGTAGCAGCCTTAAGGGTGCCTTCACTCTTTTTTAATCCTCTCACTGCGTTATTTTCACGCCTGTTGTCATTCCTCAGTCTTTTCTTATTAACAACTAACTTCCAGCCGTCATCTTCACCTTGCAAATTCTTAAGTTGTACGTCTCCAGCTAAGATATTAGGGTTGTTGTTCCTAGAAATATAATCACTCTTTTCACTTTTCATTTACATTCTTTTTTAAGCATCTCTGGTTGTTAACGGGAAAATTTCCATGCCTCATCCCGTCACGAACAATACTGCTTCCAAGCATCCTCCGTTTCGGAACAGTACCTGGACCACCCTCCTGAGCAGAAGCGACAGCACCTTGCACTTCATTCACACCAGTAGTCGAATCAGTGGTGTTTCGAATACCGGCCACCACGGCAGCATCCGAAACATCATTCCGAGCAGGAACAGCACCGCCCTGCGCTTCATTCACACCATGAGTCGGATCAGTGGTGATTCGAATACCAGCGGCAACCAAGGCAGCATCCGAAACATCATTCAAAACTGGAGCGGCAACACTTCGAGTTTCATTGCCAGTATTAGAAGATTCCACGCGTTCAGGTTCATTTCGGAGAGTTACAAGATCCGGAACAAAGCTTTCATTCACTATGATGTCTTTTGCTGCTTCATCTAGACCAGTCACAGCCTTCATGAATTTTTGTTTTAAATCTACAACATCGACTCTGAGTTGCCGGATGGTGTCAGCAGAGTTGATCACATCTGTTTTCATATCTAAAATCTTTGGTAAAAATTCTTTGATGACAGCAATGTCCTCAAAAAAGTTTGATAAAAGTGGCCCAAATTTTTCTAATCCAATCGGTGGCATCCGTTTATGTGAATCAGTAACGAACCGCACTGCTTTATTTTCATTTGAGACTCGCTCATGAAGCTCCATAAAATCATTCACTTATTTTCGTTTTTTTCTGGATCTCTCCGCCAACATTAGTCTTCGTTCAATATGGAGCATAATATTTCTTTGCTTTTTTTAATCTCTTCGTAGCAGTAAAAATAGTTAATAATATCAAAAAATGTGTCATACGAATAATCATTCTTCCCAGACGATACGAAGCACAGAATACTGTTTATGATGATTTCACTATCCGCCATGTTGGCCACTTCCAACAACACTTCTTGCCAGGATTCTAAATACTTTATACTAAACACTTTATGTGCTTTATATATTCCACATCTGGGTCTTCACCACATTACTGTGTTCTATAGAGCTATCTGTACAGCCCTGTTATATCCATTATGCTGGAAATCACTGTATATATCTATGGAAAGTGAATATATCAGGAGCTCTAAAACCAAGGTGTTGACAGTGCTGCTGCTAGACTGCTAGTCTAGTAGTAGTAGTAGTAGTAGTAGTAGTAGTAGTAGTAGTAGTAGTAGTAGTAGGAGTATTAGTAGTAGTAGTAGTACTAGTAGTAGTAGTAGTAGTAGTAGTAGTAGTAGTAGCGGTAGTAGTAGTAGTAGTAGTAGTAGTAGTAGTAGTAGTAGAAGTAGCAGTAGTAATAGTAGTAGTAGTAGCAGTAGTAGTAGTGGTAGTAGTAGTAGTAGTAGTAGTAGTAGTAGTAGTTGTAGTAGTAGTAGAAGTATTATTATTATTATTATTATTATTATTAGTAGTAGTAGTAGTAGTAGTAGTAGTAGTAGTAGCGGTAGTAGTAGTAGTAGTAGTAGTAGTAGTAGTAGTAGTAATAGTAGTAGTAGTAGTAGTAGTAGTAGTAGTAGTAGTAGTAGTAGTAGCGGTAATAGTAGTAGTAGTAGTAGTAGTAGTAGTAGTAGTAGTAGTAGTAGCGGTAGTAGTAGTAGTAGTAGTAGTAGTAGTAGTAGTAGTAGTAGTAGCGGTAGTAGTAGTAGTAGTAGTAGTAGTAGTAGCAGCAGTAGTAGTAGTAGTAGTAGTAGTAGTAGTAGTAGTAGTAGTAGTAGTAGTAGTAGTAGTAGTAGTAGTAGTATAGTAGAAGTAGTAGTAGTAGTAGTAGTACTAGTAGTAGTAGTAGTAGTAGTAGTAGTAGTAGTAGCGGTAGTAGTAGTAGTAGTAGTAGTAGTAGTAGTAGTAGTAGTAGTAGTAGTAGTAGCGGTCTGCCTGCCATGCTTGCCAGAGCTCTATCCGAGAGGGTTGCTCCTACCCCAACATAATCATAACCTTCATCAATGTATTCTAAAATACCGAGTTTCTCCTCCGTCACAAAAGTTTCCTGAAGAAAATTAAAATCAATATTTAATGTTGTTAATCTTCTTATTAAGTCTATGTTCTTTTTAAGAGAACAACAATTAAATGAACACACGTTCATCAACTGCACATCCATAATGAAAAATTAATTATTAGACCTAGTAATATCCGAAGCTGTTCTTTGATTTATTATAGTATCTGTTAACAATAATACCTTCAGGCCATAATTCAGCATTGAAAAGTTTTTCTCTCTCAGAGAGCTTCACAGTCATTTTATACGCTTTATACTCCTCCGCTCTTATTGTCAAGTTGATAACAGCAGCAACTTGTACTTCAAATATGTCGTATATATAATTCCTTAGTTCATCTATAGTTACAGCATTGTCTACTCTTCCAACGAAAATATCTACATAACGTGTAGCAGCCTTAAAGGTGCCTTCACTCTTTTTTAATCCTCTCACTGCGTTATTTTCACGCCTGTTGTCATTCCTCAGTCTTTTCTTATTAACAACTAACTTCCAGCCGTCATCTTCACCTTGCAAATTCTTAAGTTGTACGTCTCCAGCTAAGATATTAGGGTTGTTGTTCCTAGAAATATAATCACTCTTTTCACTTTTCATTTACATTCTTTTTTAAGCATCTCTGGTTGTTAACGGGAAAATTTCCATGCCTCATCCCGTCACGAACAATACTGCTTCCAAGCATCCTCCGTTTCGGAACAGTACCTGGACCACCCTCCTGAGCAGAAGCGACAGCACCTTGCACTTCATTCACACCAGTAGTCGAATCAGTGGTGTTTCGAATACCGGCCACCACGGCAGCATCCGAAACATCATTCCGAGCAGGAACAGCACCGCCCTGCGCTTCATTCACACCATGAGTCGGATCAGTGGTGATTCGAATACCAGCGGCAACCAAGGCAGCATCCGAAACATCATTCAAAACTGGAGCGGCAACACTTCGAGTTTCATTGCCAGTATTAGAAGATTCCACGCGTTCAGGTTCATTTCGGAGAGTTACAAGATCCGGAACAAAGCTTTCATTCACTATGATGTCTTTTGCTGCTTCATCTAGACCAGTCACAGCCTTCATGAATTTTTGTTTTAAATCTACAACATCGACTCTGAGTTGCCGGATGGTGTCAGCAGAGTTGATCACATCTGTTTTCATATCTAAAATCTTTGGTAAAAATTCTTTGATGACAGCAATGTCCTCAAAAAAGTTTGATAAAAGTGGCCCAAATTTTTCTAATCCAATCGGTGGCATCCGTTTATGTGAATCAGTAACGAACCGCACTGCTTTATTTTCATTTGAGACTCGCTCATGAAGCTCCATAAAATCATTCACTTATTTTCGTTTTTTTCTGGATCTCTCCGCCAACATTAGTCTTCGTTCAATATGGAGCATAATATTTCTTTGCTTTTTTTAATCTCTTCGTAGCAGTAAAAATAGTTAATAATATCAAAAAATGTGTCATACGAATAATCATTCTTCCCAGACGATACGAAGCACAGAATACTGTTTATGATGATTTCACTATCCGCCATGTTGGCCACTTCCAACAACACTTCTTGCCAGGATTCTAAATACTTTATACTAAACACTTTATGTGCTTCATATATTCCACATCTGGGTCTTCACCACATTACTGTGTTCTATAGAGCTATCTGTACAGCCCTGTTATATCCATTATGCTGGAAATCACTGTATATATCTATGGAAAGTGAATATATCAGGAGCTCTAAAACCAAGGTGTTGACAGTGCTGCTGCTAGACTGCTAGTCTAGTAGTAGTAGTAGTAGTAGTAGTAGTAGTAGTAGTAGTAGTAGGAGTATTAGTAGTAGTAGTAGTACTAGTAGTAGTAGTAGTAGTAGTAGTAGCGGTAGTAGTAGTAGTAGTAGTAGTAGTAGTAGTAGTAGTAGTAGAAGTAGCAGTAGTAATAGTAGTAGTAGTAGCAGTAGTAGTAGTAGTAGTAGTAGTAGTAGTAGTTGTAGTAGTAGTAGAAGTATTATTATTATTATTATTAGTAGTAGTAGTAGTAGTAGTAGTAGTAGTAGTAGTAGTAGTAGTAGTAGCGGTAGTAGT